>ONZH01024289.1:0-25694 GCA_900303285.1 Rhinella marina
CGCCCCTGAATGGAATGGTTCAAAAATAAATGTATCCAGGTCAATGGCCAAGTCAAAGTCCAGACCTGAATCCAATTGAGAATATGTGGAAAGAGCTGAAAACTGCTGTTCACAAACGCTCTCCCTCCAACCTCAAAGAGCTCGAGCTGTTTTGCAAGGAAGAATGGGCAAGAATTTCAGTCTCTAGATGTGCAAAATTGATAGAAACACACCCCAAGCGACTTGCAGCTGTAATTGCAGCAAAAGGTGGCACAACAAAGTATTAATGCAAGGGGGCCATATAATTTTGCATGCCCCACTTTTCAGTTTTATTATTACAAAAAAAGTTTAAATGATCCAATAAATTTCGTTCCACTTCACAATTGTGACCCACTTGTTGATTCTTCATCAAAAATTTAAAATGTTATATTTTTTTGCTTGAAGCCTGAAATGTGGCAAACGGTTGAAAAGTTCCAGGGGGCTGAATACTTTCGCAAGGCACTGTATATAGGATATATATCTAACACATCCGTAAGAGGATTGAAACGTCTCTGCTTGGGTGAATAAAAGGTTTGTGCCTATATATTAAGGATAAGCAAATCAATTTGTAATCAACCTGGCTCGTAATGAATTTCACAAAAATATGTCCGCCAAACGAACCCAAACCTTTTCAGGTTTGCTTTGGATGAATTCAGTAAAATAGTGCTGCATATGTTGGTAGGCAAAACTATGAGAGATTTAGAAGAATGATGCTCACATAACCCTGGGAGGAAGTGTTTGGGGGGGTTGCCCTGATTGGCTCAGAAGTATGGCAGCAGGCAGGGAGATTCCTTTGCAGGATGAGCAGATGTCATTCTGTGTTGAGCTGTTGCTAAGAGTGAATGGATTTATGCAATGTCTGAAATGATTTTACACAGTATACAAAGGCACAAGCAAGAATCTATTCTAGTGTAACAGGGGCAGTGTAGGGAATGAATAGAAAGAAATAACTGAGGAGCTTTGATCAGGGAAAGCTATGAAGGAGTGAGGGGTTGAGGGACTGGGTTCATTGGATAATACAGCTGCCACTTGCAAGAAAAAACATTTTTTTTTCATTATTTTTTTTCAAAATCTCAAGTTTCCACATATGCCTTTTGACATCTTATTGCTAGCACAGCACCCCAATAACATTCTTCTGCTGATCAATTGCAGATTTTTTAAACACTTTTTTAAAATGGGTTGAATATTACAGCATTTTACAGCAATTATGTCATTTTTATCCCAATGAAACGAAACACAAATTAATATTGCTGTTTTTCCTGCATTATTGTATTAGTGAAAGGAGGGAATAATTGCTTTACAAGTTTACGTGTGTCTTAATATTAAAGGTCTATTTTGATCCTGCGTTTTAAACTCAAAATAACAGAGTAAACCTAAATCTTATTGGCCTTTCCTGCATCATTGGCCTTTCCTGCATCCGTTTTGGGAGGGAAAAATCACAATACAAGTTTGCAATGTGTTCTTAATAGGGGTTTTCTGGGAGTTTTACCTACGCTCTGGATATATGTACCATCCGTATCTGATCAGTTGGGGTCCAACACCCCGGATCCCTGTTAATCAGCTGTTTGAAAAGGCAGCTGCACTCGCAGTAGCACCATGGCCTTCTCCAGCTTTTCCTAGGCCACATGATGTCAGGTTCATTGGCTATATGACCTAGGCACAGCTCAGCCACATTTTGTCTCTGCAGAGATTGTTACACAGACATCTTTAATTCCTCACTTTTCCATCATCCTCCCACCTTCTCAGCACGATCTCCCTATCTTGGTGCCCTAACAGTGTCATCTTGCTGCACCTCCAACAGTGCCGCCCAGTGTCTCCAAATACTGTACTGCAGAAAAATAGTGCCCTCACTAATAATAATAGTGTGCCTTAACATGCCAACAGTAATAATAATGCCTCTTATAGCATCCCCAGTAATAATTAGAGATGAGCGAATTTATTCACCGCTTCGTAGATTCGTATTGAATCCACCATTTTTCCTACTTCGAAGTAAATCCGGATTTATTCAGATTCGCTTCGTATTATTCGTAAATGTTCTTAAAATTTTGAATGCTAACGCTACATACGCTACGTACGCTACGTGCGCATTCTTCTTGCCCCCCCCCCGACCCCCCGAAGCGGGAAAATGGACGATACGCCCCCTCAAGAGCGGGAAAGTGAAGATACACCCCCTCAAAAGCGGGAAAAAACTGCCCGGCCCACCGGGAACTAACTATTTGCACGTATAGGGAGTGAACACTCCTCCCTCATTACTCTGCCCTCCTCTCCAGTTCAAGCCAGCGGTGAACAAGATACCACAGCATGCGAAACAACTGCAACCAAAGTGGGGAGAGATGGTGTTTGGTAGCGAGTACCCCGACCCACCATCCAGAGGAGATCACAGTGTCACATTTGGCCAAGAGAATCCCACCGGCTCCAGACTCGATGTTCGCCATGCCGGCTGGTGCGGTGACGGCAGCTGGGGCATCCACTCCACCGCCCAGGAGGAGAACAACAACACCTTCCATGCGGCAGAATCCCATTGTGCCTGCATCAGTGACGGCCCATGTCCAGACCCTATGGGACTACAGGAATGCGGTGGAGGACTGGGTCATCCAAGTACTGGACCATCTGACGCCGGGAGACCCTACACTGGAACGGCGTAAGGAAACCGTCCTATGGTTTTCAGTGGAGTGAGGCTGTGGTTTCCTTGTGGACGATGAGGACGGCAAGGAGTATTTTGTGGTCAGTGAAACGGCCGTACCAGTCCCAACCCCGTCAAAGCCTATACGTGGGGGATCAGGTGGAATATATCCCTATTGTATCCCTGAAAGGCCCCTTTGCTACCGGGGTTACCTTATTTCCTAAGCCCCTGGTACCTGCATCACCACCAGAAGTTTGGCCGGAGGAACCGGCAGGTGGAGGACGCATGCGCTGCCTACAGGAGTCACTAGATGGCACCCTCCGTTTCAGGGAGAAGCCACAGCCGGAGCCTCTGATCCCTGGATTGCCACCACCACCACCACCATAGTCCTTTCAGCTGGGTCAGCTGACGACATCATCCTTTACTTTCCAGTCCACGGTGATCCAGTACCAAATACCCTGGAAAATGAAGTCAGCAGCAGCCAGGGGACCTGGCGCTTCTTCCCTGGGTGCAACCTTGCCTCAACCGCTGCAGCCAGAAGTCCTTACCCCTGCTGTCCCAGCAGGAGTATCCAGAAAAGTGAAGGCACAAGTGGCTGCAGCGCTTAACAGTGTGACCACTGAAGAAGGAGATATGAACATTAATATATCAATATTTCTATTAAATATTAAGAATTAATATTCATAACTAATATTAATATTCTAACGTGAATATTAATATTTTCTATTAATAACGCCCGTACCAATATTCACTCACGTGGCTATCAGTACGGTATTATTAATATGGTTACCTCCTATAATGTTCCTATAATGTTGAGGGTGTGTTATTGTATTGTTGTGCGGCTATATGTATATATATTTATATATGCCAATATAAATATATATAGATATAGTCTAAATATTAGACTGTAGACTTTTAGTATTCTGTAATAAATCCTTTTATTATTCAAAATACTGTATACATTGTCTTTTGTGTAGCCGCCATAGTACAGTTCAGTACACATAGTGCAGGGAACGGATTGAATAAAGGAAATAAATAGGCGGAGCTAGCGAGAGCCGGTTACGCCTATTTATGTATATTGATTATTAATATTCCACAAAATATTAGTAATTAATAGATCCTTTAACAACCACCACCCGAACAAGTCCGATTCCCCCCCCCCCCATTCTGCAGAAAATTCCCAGTTGCGCCTAAGCGTGCCTATTCCCCCCCCCCCTCTCAGGTTATTTGGGAGCCCCCTTTGCAAATAGGGTTCTCTATTTGCTCAAAAAAATGTAGATAAGACAGCACTCCTAAAGTATTGCCATGCAATGAAGCCGTTCAGCAGCGGTGCCAGCAGCGTTGGGCCCAGCCCTTCGGGCCCCCAGGTAGCAAGTGTAGAAAGGATACTGCAGCACTCCAGTGTCTTCAGAAGAAATCCAAAGGTTTATTCAGCACACAGATACAGCGACGTTTCGACCATACATGGTCTTTATCATGGTCTTTATCATGCTTGATAAAGACCATGTATGGTCGAAACGTCGCTGTATCTGTGTGCTGAATAAACCTTTGGATTGCTTCTGAAGACACTGGAGTGCTGCAGTATCCTTTCTACACTTGTTCTCTATTTGCTGCTATTTTATATTATCCATGTGGATTACACGTTACCTGTTTGGATTACAAAATTACCTCACGTGGATTACAATTGAATTTTGGAGTGTGTTCCAGTGTTTTATGCCAAGCAGCCATAAGGAGAGACTCAAACATATATCTGAGCCTATTATGCTTGCAAATGTGAAATTGATTGCACTAAAATATTTGCATAATTATGTCTTTGCAGTATTTTGCAATAATGTTTTTACAGGTTCAGCAACGTTCAAGCACTTTAGCCAATTGTGTGTATTCTTTTTCAGGTACTGCAATGTGTCCTATTATGCTCTTATTGTATGATGTTTTTAGTAAATTATGCACTTAGAAAAGTAAGGTGCTCACTGCTAGCTATCCTGCTACCTCATATGGACTGCCTCTGAAAACTGTATGCTGCGGCCTTGCGTCGTGCGTGCGTATGATGCAATTGCGAGTCAATAGTTTGCTAAGGATTCGTACGCACTTTTTACGCTAATGCTTACGTATTCAGTTCAGTAGCGTACTTTTAACAAAGCTTAGACTGTATGTTCGTAATTTGTGCAGGAATGTTCGCAAAACAACGGTTATTTTTTAACGCAAATTCAACCGAATAAATTCGTATGAAGAACGAATCTTGTCATAAATTCGTTGATTATTCAGCGAAGCGAATTTTTGAAGATTCGCTCATCTCTACTATCTATCTATCTGACTGTTCATCTGTCTTTGTATATTTATATATCTACCTATTTATTGTATATGTAATATCTTTCTATATCAAATATAGTATATAACAAAAGCATTGGGACACCTACAAATTACACATACAGGGGCTTTATCACATCTTATTCTAAATCCATTGACATCAATATGGGTTTGGTTTTCAGTTTGCAGCTAAAATAGCTTCCATTCTTCTAAAAAGGGTTTCTGCAAGACTTGGAGTGTGTCTGTAGGAAAGCTTACACATTCATCAAGAATACCATTTGCAAAGCCAGACACTGGTGTTGGAAAAGAGGGCCCGCCTGCCCGATCACAATCTCCATTCCAATTAATGCCAAAGGTGTTCAATGGGATTGAGGTCAGAGCTCTAGGCAGGTCAGTCAAGTTCTTCCACACCAAACTCATCCAACCATGCCTTTATGGACCTTTTGCTTTCTGCATAGGGGCACAGTTATGCCGGAACAGAAAGGGACCTTTTCCAAACGGTTCCCAAAAAGTGAGAAGCATACAATTGTCCAAGATGTCTTAGCATGCCGAAGTAATAGGATTTGCCTTCATTAAAGGGCCTAGGCCATCCTCTGAAAAACAATCCCATAGTATGGGGTTGGCACAAAGTTGGCCCAAAGCAGTCAGGCAGTTAATGGTAGTCTGGAATTTGCCAAACCCAGACTCATGAGTGATTTGTCAATCCACAGAACATGTTTTTTCCTATTCAAGGTCTCAAGTCTAGTGGTCGTGTGCTTTACACCACTCCATCTGATGCATGTTATTTTATGTGGTAATGTAAGGCTTGCTTGCAGCTGCTCAGGCATTGAAACCCATGTAATGAAACTCCTGGCACCAGTCTTTGTGCTGGTCTAAAGTCAGATGATGTTTGGAACTTTGCAATAATTCAGTCAGCAGAGAATTGGCAACTTTTATTTACTATGCGCTTCAGCACTTGGTAACCTTGCTCTGCAACTTTACATGGTCTGACACTTTGTGACTGAGTTGGGGTGTTTATTAAGCACTTGCAGTTTCCAATAATACCACTTACAGTTGATCTTAGATTACATTACCACACCTACCGTATTTTTCACTTTATAAGACGCACCCAAAGATAAGACGCACACCAGATTTTAGAGTAGGAAAATAAGAAAAAAATATTTTTCATCAGACCTCATATCAGACCTCAGAATAGCCTAGTGTGCCCCCATCAGACCTCATATCAGCCCATTGTGCCCCCATCAGACCTCGGAACAGCCCAGTGTGCCCCCATCAGACCTCAGATCAGCCCACCCAGCACCATAACAATAAAATGAAAAACCTCTCTTACCTGTCCTGTGCCGCGGCTCTCCGGGTCCGGTGCTTCTCTGGCTTCTAAGGCCGGCGCTGCACTATCACCTGACTGCGTGCAGCGTCAGGTCATAATGAGTGCACTACGTCCTGACGCTGTACGCAGTCAGGACAGTGCAGCACCGGCCCGGGAAGCCAGAGGAGCGCCGGACTCCCTACTCTACGGAGTTGGCTGTGTGTAAGCTGAGCTCCGGTGCTATCAGCCTGTTTTGCGGCTCAAAGCTTTATTCCAGCGTCTTGATCCACATAGATCATCTAGGAATTGCTCCAAAAACTTACCTGAGATGGTGAAAACTAAAAAGAAGACGACATCTGCAAAACTCACTGAGTTTTACCCGGCAGTAAACTCTACCCAAGATGGAGATCAAACGCCTGCTCATGATCCTGCAGCCACAACTCCCGTCCTGCTTGCAGCGTCTCCTTGCACGAGGTGTAACCTATCTCCGGATCACCAATCTTCATCATCCCCCCAGTCAGGGAATGTACTCACACTGGATAAAGGTATGGACGGCTCCCACATAGTGCGAGACTTAGGCCGCGGTACACTTGTTGTCGGCCATGATGTACCATATACTGACGGCCTCCACTCGGGCTCACAATACATTAACAAACAAGATGGTGGGGAAAGACCTATCACAGAGGCTTTATTGAACTCACTTATGTGTGATTTGAGGAAATCCCTTCAAGCTGATATTAAAGACATGCTTATTCAGCTTCAAAAAGACATCCTTGATATAGGTCACAGAACCTCACAATTGGAATCCAAGATGGTGGAGTTTGCCAAAGCACACAACTTAGTGGACTCCACCAATGATAAAGATGAAGAACTCATAGCCCTCAGAACAAAAGTCATTGATTTAGAAGATCGTTCCCGCCGTAACAATATACGGTTTCGTGGCATCCCTGAATCCGTTAAACAAGAAGACATGCATGACTTCCTCATTGACTTGTTTACCGCTTTGCTGCCAAGCATTTCGCAATCTGAACTTTTCATTGATAGGGCACATAGGATCCCCAAACTTAAGCGCCTACCAGCAGATGTACCAAGGGATGTATTGGTACATCTTTCTACATTACTTACTACATACATTACTTTCTACCATGTAAGAGAAAATCTTATGGCTGCAGCGAGCAATAACCCAGCTCTACCTGACAGATTTCAACAGATCTCCCTATATACAGATTTATCTGTGGCTACCTTGGCCAAAAGAAGGGAATTTCAAGATGCCACCAAAATACCCCGGGCCCAAAAAATTCCTTATCGGTGGGGATTCCCAGCTAAGTTGCTTATCTCTAGAAATGGAAGTAGGGTGGTCGCATCGAGTCCTGAGAAAGCCCTGGACTGTCTATCCAGCTGGCATCTTCTACCGGATTCCAGCACTCGAGTGCCTTCTGAGTCGCCGTCACCAGTTCACATAGAGAAAGAATGGTCAGAAGTCCCTAGGAGCAACATCCCCAACACCTGAAGGACTTATTCGCTGGTATTGGTATACTGTAATCTTCATTAAGGCTTGATCGGCCAAGGTCCAATATAACACCCTCTCAGAGTGGCGCTCACTCAGATGCATCCTATATGGGAATCTGTTTTTGACTGGTTACTGTTTTTATTGTTTACTGTTGTCTTTTACCCTAACAGTTTTTTTGTTCAGTCGCCAAATATGCCAGTCCTAAGACTTAACCTTATGTTTGTACTTATTTATAGTCTGCTGCCTAAGGAAAGGGGAAGTATTACATACTATACTCAAATGCAGTCACAGCTTCTAATATTAGCACCTATTTTATCTATGCAATATGGTATTTAAAATATCCTCAATTAATGCCAAAGGGCTTAAAGGGGTTATCCCACGAATAATGTTAAAAATGAAAATCAGACATCATATAGTCCATGACAATACCTTTCTAACAAAGCTAGAACCAGCCCTGTACCTCACATGGATCCAGAGATCTCCCCATTCATTGCTCTGCTAGATATATATCAAGCTGACAGCTCAAGGGGAGTGTCTTTTCTGCTGCAGCTCAGGGGGCGTGTCTCAGCTCTCCCTATCACAGCTCAGGAGGCAGTTAAAAGTTGAAACTGAGCATGTGCGGCCTGCTCAGTGAATAGGTCAAAGAAATAAGAAATTAAGTGGTCCTATACAGATAAATTTTATTGAATAACTCAGTAGCTATACAAAATTTTTAATGACATACAATTACAAAAGTATTCAGATCCAGGTGCTGGTTTGAAAACTGTAGAATATTTTTCGTGAGACAACCCCTTTAATAGCCCATTTAAGAGATCCCAACTTTGGAAATCCGCCATAGAATCCGCCAAATCTGCTAAATCTGCTGATAGATCTGAAATTCTATGTGTGCAAGAGACTCATTTACCTTAAGCTGAATCTCACAGGTTAAAACATAAATGCTTCCCACATATATTCTCTGCAGCACTTCTTGACAAGAAAAAGAGAGGTGTAACAATTGGGATAAAAGACTCTGGCATTTAAACTGTTGGATTCTAAAATTGATGAAGGAGGGAGATATATTATCCTAATATGTGAAATTACACATATTGTGCACCCCTTAAATCAGACCACCCTTCCCAATTATTCATGTTAACACAAAAAGAAGGTTTACTGGATGTGTGGCGTCTAAAACATGCTGCTGAGCGTGATTACGGTTACTTCTCACGTGCCCATAAAACATACTCCAGGATTGACCTATTTTTGACTGACAGTAACACTCTACAAAAGGTTATAGCTTCGGAGATAGGATATATTTCCTGGTCAGACCATGCCCCTATTCATGCTACTCTTTCTGAGCAGTACAACTCCTCTCCCCGCAATTCTTGGAGAATAAATGGCCGTATTATACACTCAAATACCAACCAAATACCTACCTTCTTCAACCTCTTCACTTAGAGAGTTCTTTCTATTGAATGATACTACAGATATTAAAGAAGAACTCCCGCAAAAAATTTTATTCTCTGACCTGTTAGAAAGGTGCATGATATAATCTGTAGTGAATGTCATTTTCTTATCAGTGACTGTTTCTGTGAGTAAAAACCTCTCTTCTTATTGTAGCTGGGTCATGTGACCAACTCCCTGACCTCCAACTGACCCAGGACAGAAAGCCAGTAACTGCTCTATTCATTCCTATGGGACCCTCACTTTCAGTCTCATAGGAATACATAGAGAATTAGACTTCCTGTCCACACATAAGTCTATGTGTGAGTTGGTGGGTCTAATTGCTGGTCACATGACACAGATAAGAAACTTCAGGATGATATAAGTCAAAAATTCAGACACTGGTAAGAAAATGACATTCACTACACATTATATCATGTACATTTCCAGCAGGACATGGAATAAAATTTTTGTCGGGAGTTCTTCTTTAATATCACATCAGTTTGGCGCGCTCATAAGGCGTTTATAAGAGGCCATTATATCAGTTTAGCTGCTAGCGACAAAAAGGATAGGGAAGCCCTTGTAACACAGCTAACCAATTCTATTGTTAGGTTAAGCAATTTAAACAAACATACATTTTGTCCCCTTAGAGCACAGGAATTGAAAGACCTACATTATAGGTTGCATTTGCTGAATCTCTCTAAATATGACCTAGCACTGAGACGTCTTAAAGCCCAATATTATGGTCATGATGGTAAAGCAGGTTCTTTTTTGGCTTCTAGATTGAAAACTAAGCAAGCTAAAATGAAGATCCCCTTTTTATATGACTCTCAAGGTCACAAAATATTTGACCCACAACAAATAGCTAACCCTATTGCTTCATTTTATTCCTCCCTATATAATTTAAACACAGATTCTAATACCTTACAACCCAGGATAGAGGACATTTCCAGTTTTTTAGATACAGTCTCTTAACTAAAACTCCAAGAACACCGGCTTAAAAACTCGTTGTCAGACTTCACTGAAGAGGAAATATGCAAAACTATCAAATCTCTTAAATCCAACAAAAACCCTGGTCCCGATGGTCTAACAAATGACTACTATAAGCAGTTTTGTGATCTTCTAATTGCTCCCCTTAAAAAACCTTTTAACCAAGCTAGATCCTCAGGATCCTTCCCAGCTGAAATGCTGGAAGCAACCATTATCACCTTGCCTAAATCTGGTAAATCCCTGGATAAACTGGAAAAATTTAGGCCGATCTCCCTTCTTAACACATACTTAAAGATTTATGCTAAAATGCTAGAACCGAGACTCGCGGATTTACTTCCAGATTTGATCCATAGAGACCAGGTGGGTTTTGTAAAGAGTAGGAAATCTGTAGATGGAACGAGAAGATTTATAGATTTGTTGGGGGAGGTAGAGCGGATTCTAACGCCTTCTCTGTTCCTTTCACTTGATGCGGAGAAGGCGTTCAATAGAGTCCATTGGGGTTACTTAGAGAAGGTTCTGGAAAGGTTTATTTTTTCTGGATCAGCTAAAATTGCCATTATGGCCTTATACACTACACCTGCTGCAAGAGTATTAGCATCAGGATTTATGTCCAAGCCATTCCTGATTACAAATGGAACTCGCCAGGGGTGCCCATTTTCTCCCCTGATCTTCACCCTTATAATGGAACCACTGGCTACAGCTATCCGAAATTCAAGAGAGATTACAGGGGTGTTTTCAGGTAGTGTGGAACATAAAATAGGTCTCTTTGTGGACGATGTAATCATCGCTCTAACCGATCCACAACACTCCCTTCCAGCAACGATTGCTAAATTGCAAGAATTTAGTAAAGTTTCCTAAAACACTAGCAAATCTGTTATTCTAAATATGGGCCTTTCCTCTTCGGTGGTTGCCTCTATTTCTTCTTTATACCCATTTAAATGGGCGACGGAGGGTATCTCATACCTGGGAGTTACTTTAACGTATACCAGTAAAGACCTATTTAGCAAAAACTATTTACCGTTATTATCTATAGTATCAGAAAATATTACAATATACTCTAAGGTGGACCTGTCTTGGGTTGGAAGGATTGCAGCAATCAAAATGATGATTTTGCCTAAAATACTTTATATATTTAGGAATATGCCTATCCCCATTTCTAAAACATATCTCCATAAACTGCAATCGCTCCTTATACGGTTTGCCTGGAAAAATTCTAGACATAGAGTAGCAGCTAACACACTCTATAAGCCTATGTCTAAAGGAGAGTTTAGTTTTCCAAATCTCTTGCTCTATTATCATGCCATTCTTCTTGATCAAATGAGGTGTTGGTTTATTCCAAAACATTCTTCCAACTGGGTCTCCATTGAATCTGACATCTTAGATATAGATGATATTACAGATCTCTTAAAAATACCTACCTCCAATCTCGTTGATCGCTTTTGTATTGGTACCCTAGCTATCCTCTCAGACTCCATTGAACGCTTTGGAACATCTTATCCCAGATATTTCATTCAGGGACTGGATTCAAAAGTGAATAATATCAATTGGTCAAATCTGGGAGGATGACAGACTACCCCAGTTTTCTACAATAGTAGATAAGTTCCAACTATCTAATAAAGATTTCTTTAAATATCTCAGACTAAGATCCTTTTTAGATTCCCTGCCCAAAATCCATACCTTGAATGACTCTTCATTTGCACTTTATTTCTTTAGCAATATGGGAAGATCCAAAGGCTTATCCACCATTTATAAACTACTATTAGATGTGCATATCACTGATCACATTTCTGGAGTAGAAAAATGGCTCACAGATGTGTCTTTAAATCGAGAATCAGTATCGTGACAACATCTCTTCCTTGCGCCACAGAAACACTCCTCGTGCTCACTTCATATGGAGCATAATAGGAAAATGTTACGTAGATGGTATATGACCCCGGACAGGCTTTCCTTAATACCGTGTTTCCCCAGAAATAAGACATTTATGTTTGAACTTACTCGGTGCTGCACACTGCCAGAGAGGAGCCTCAGAAGATTGCAGGGGGTGGAGCTAGCTGCAGGCATCAGTTGCACACACTCTGCAGAGGCTGTGCACAGGCTGAGAAGTCACAGGGGCACAGCTCTGGACAGGTGCTGCCCCGCTCATCAGAGCAGTGGACATACAGCAAGGTAGGCGGTGCAGGAAGGTGTACGTGTCGGTGCAGCACCCCAGTAATGAACGCCGCCGTGGCCCACCGCTGCCTGGTCTAGGCTGTCAAGATATCGGCGCTACACATTTGGGCCCCCCCTCCTTTCCCCTAGATAGCGCCACCAGCAAAGAGGCCTTGACTGGCCAATACAATAACTTTCTGAGCTGTGGAGCCCCCCCACCGGGCCCGGACTGTAACCCGATTCTTAGTGATCGTGACATCACTGACGTCACATCACATACAATAGACTTAATGTAGATAGGGCTTATTTTTGGAGTAGGGCTTATATCTTAAGCCTACTCCAAAAACAAGGCAAAATAGCAGTAGGGCTTATTTTCGGGATAGGTCTTATTTTCGGGGAAACACGGTATATCCGGACGTTTCCTCACTTTGTTGGAGATGTAATAAAACTACAGGTTCCATACTACATGTGTTCTGGGATTGCTCTGTGATTAATAGTCTCTTGAAGGAGGTGCATGCTATGTTGTCTGATTTATTGAAAATACATATTCCATATGACCCAGCCTTTTATTTACTCTTTATAGGGCTCGATGATATTCCAATTTCTAGTCGTACTATTATTTTTCATACCCTAACAGCCTCCAGGATACTTATTGCCAAGCATTGGAGGTCTACCCATATTCCCTTATTATCTGACATCATTCATAGAGTATGTTTCAATTGTGAAATGGAAGGTAGTATGGCCTCTTGCAAAGGTCGATACTCTTCTTACCTGAAGAATTGGTCACTTTGGAAACAGAAATTCCCATTACTTACTAACTCCTAAACATGAACCATCCCCCTGGTGAGATAGTGAGAACCTCCTTTCTCAGATTTAAGATTTAAGTGTTATTACATAAGCTCTTACTTATTTACTTATACTTCCTGAATACTTGACAGTAAGTTATAGGCTTGATGGTACTAGCATCATCGATTAACCCTTATTCTGTAACAGTAACTCCCGACATTTCCCCGATTGTGTGGGTGTGGGCGTTACTTATATACTCATATGGCGACTATTCTGTTTATGTTTTGTTTAGTTTGTTTATTATGCTTTATTTGTTCTACCTGCAATATTAATCTGTCACCTTTACTGCCTGTTTTCAAAATTAATAAAAAATACTGTGGAAAAAAAAATACAGGAAAAAAAAAAACAAAACGTTTTATGTTCCAGTTTAAAAAATAGTTATATACTTATGGCTAAACCAAAAAACATGTATTTTGTTGGATCCAGCTGTCATGCTCACTAACCACTCGTGATTAGTCATGATGCTCTTATAAAGAAAGGGGCATTGCAGCTTATTGCATTTTATTACATTCTATATACTGTAATTTATAAATGAGATAAATATTGAAAGACATTGCAGACCAGTAATGTTGAAAGATACATTTATAGTAGTGAAGTAGAGCCAAGTATTAATGTACATCCCTGTGATATAAAGTATGATTCATTAATAAATGGTATGTCAGATATGCTGAGTTGGTTAACCTAAAATGTTTAATTTCTGATGCTCCACTCACACATTCCTAAAGGGTTAAGTGCAGTGCATACATTTGACTCCGAATTATCTCATTATGCATTTATTATGCCTTTCATTTAGACAACATGCCTGTAGAAATGACTTTGCATGACATATCATTTAATTGGTAAAATGAGACATGATTATAGACAACTGTACTAAATAGAAAGCAAAGTGATGTCATGTATGGGAATCGATACAGGCTACCTTTGTGGCAAATATGTGGTTCTTTTTTTATCCTCTTTTTTAGCTTCTTGAGGAAAATGTTTGAAATGTCAGCTTGTCTTGTTGCAGCTTACTCTCGAACGTGTCTTGTGAGGTTTAGTTTACAAGCACTAGTTTATTGTTTAAAGTGTGCCTGCAGGTATATCAGTAACACCTGATTTTCTTTGCCTGAGGTAGAAAAGTCATAGCCAACTTGACAGTAATCACACTTAGTTACTGCACATTCACTCAGCCCTAAAACTGCCTGTTAGCATTGAACTTCAAACTCATGCATTTCTGCTTGTTTCTGCTAACATGAAAGAGCAAGCATAAATGGTATTCTCATATGTACAGTAATATCTTCTCATGTCATATACCTGAATTTGCTTGGCTGCATTGCTGAACCCCAGATATTCATTCTCAGGGTACCATTCTTTCATATGTCATCTGATAGTATGGGAGTTATTTATAAAACAAAATGATAATCCAAAATTTTATTTTAGTTTTTGTTTTTCAATTTATACGATGATCACATTTTTAAGAACCTGTATCACACAACTGTACCTGTTTTGCCGTCAAATAGCGGATATGCAAAATACGGAACAAAAGGAGAAAAAAATGCCTAATCTTGTTTGCAAAATGGACAAGAATAGGACATGTTCTTTAATTTGTGGCTCAGCCACATGGATGCGGACAGCACACAGAATACATGCAAATGAATGGGTTAGGCATGTGAATGCACCCTAAAGTGAATATGGATCTTTGAAGATCATCTGTTGCTTATTCTAAGTAAGTCCAAAATTTTGTGTTGGTTAATTTAATTGTGTATATAGTTTAATGGCAGTCAATGTTCTACGTCTACTGTATACATTTGATGATTTACATGAAAAAATGCTGTGTGACTGCAGCCACCACTAGAGGGAGTTTAGGAGCTCACTGCATGCTGTTTATACAATAAACTCAATAAGAAAATAGTATACAGGAGTAGTTGGCAAATTATCAATTGTCTACCATTTTCTTGCTATATATAGCAAAAGTTCTGGAGCCAAAGGGGCTGGAGATACTTCAAATACAGCTGCCATAGAGATCAGTATCAGAAAGCATAATACAAGTGCTCTTCCAGTTCATTTTGGATTGAAGCAGGCTGATCCACACTCAATCTGCTTCAATCCAAAATGCACATGTATTGCATTTTCTGGTTTTAAGATGACCCATTAAAACTTTGTGGATTAGAATGACGTTTGAATGCTGGACTTCTTTTACTAATGTTCTGTATGTAAGTCTTTCATGTCTGTGCATGCAGTCACCAGCTCAGCTACATTATGAACTGCCATAGAGATGTGTAATGGGGATATTATCTCAAATAATGCTGTTTCATGAAGTACAGTCTGCTAGTTTAAGTAAAATTACCATGACTGTCCATATGGGAAACATTCTTATTTAAGAGATACTATAAGTCCTCCTTCTTTTGTGTGAAAAGGAGAGGACATTTCTAAACTGAAAGAATTCCACAAAAAAAGGGGAAAAAACATGGATCTCACATATAGTATACCAAGCCCTAATCTACATACTGTACACCAGGCATTTGTATACCTGTCAAAGTTGCCTCTACAAGTGGGTACCTACAGTGATAGATCAATGCATAGCATGTGCATTTGTGATCCATGTTTTTCTCTTTTTTTTGGTGGATATTTCATTAGTGTTTTTTTCCCCATGGTATCAGCACTCCTCCCATTTGGCCCAGGTGTTTTTAAATAGCAGGAGACTGAATAAAGATTAATATATTCTTACTAGTTCTCAGTTGGAGTTCCTGAGAACATATGGAAAGGTGAGCTCTTGACATCTTTTCACATGGTGCGGTACTGTGTGGTTGCCATTTTGGCTGTGATGTTGTGATGGTAGGTTGGTGGGGCCCAGTGCCAGGATAGCTTTGTCTATGGTTCTGTTAGACTTCTGGGTATCAGTGCTGTAGTATCAGTGGTTGCCATGTGATGCCACGCCAAATTAGAGTAGGTACCCACTTGTAGAGGCAACCTTGGCGTGCAGAGTGGGATTATGCATGTCGATCAAAATGTATACCAATGCCCTGTGCATAGTATGTATATTAGGGGGCTGTATACTGCAGAGCATGTGGATGTGAGATCCATTTCTAAACTGAATTACTTTATCTATGAAACAGAGAAACTAGTGGCGGGTCAAACATTCAGTATACCAATCTGCTTACTAGAATATATGAGGTGGGCATCCCATCTTTGAGTCTTGAGGTTCCTCCTCTATGGAGTCACATTATTAGGGTGTGTGCTATTGGGTGTGCTTTAGAAGATATTGGAGGTGATTAGAGATGTGGCTTAACAAAATAAAGTTGTTGTGCTGCCTAGTACACTGCCCTATTGTTCTTAGGGTAACTGTAGTAATGTCACTATTATCCCTGCAGTGTTGTATTTGGGGGCACTGGACAAGAAACCCAGAGATGACAGTTGTAGCTAGAAGAAGTGTCATGGAGGACTAAGTAGAATGGAGAAAGTAAAGAGCAATCCAAACAACTTGTAGGTCATAGTATGCAAGTGCTTCATGCTAATATTAAGGCATCTGATCAGTACTATACTGTGTTCCATAGAAATGAATTTAATAAAAAAATGTAATATCCAAGGACAGTGTCTATTAAGATGTTTGTAGATGTTTGTGAACTATTTGCTTGGATTGCTAGTATGAGGCTCTATTCACATTACTGTGGGAAGCTGTGTACACAATTGCCATACACTTTGTGAATGGTATAGTAGTACTTGAATAATGTCATTAATCCAGTCATTGTGCCTCTGCATGAGCAACACAGGCCTAATTTCGTTTTCATGGATGACAATACTTCAGCTCATCAAGGTCGCTTTATTAGGGAACGGCTGCTGGAGACTCAAATGGAGTGGCCTGCACTTTCTCCAGGCCTGAATCACATTGAAAATGTATGGGATCAGCTGAGTCGCCTTGTAGAGGCTCATAACTCTGTACCCTAGAACCTCAATGACCTGAGGGTTGCCCTTCACGAAGATTGGGATGCCATGTCTCAGCAGACAATAAGTTGACTTGTGAACAGCATGAGACATCGTTGTTAAGCTGTAACTGATGCTCAAGGCCACATGACAAGTTATTGAGAGACTTTTTTTTTTTTTTGGGGGGGGTGGGGGGTATACCCACCACTGTTGTTAGCCATTGTTTCAATAAATTACAGAGGTCTACAAAGAGGTCTACAAAAAATATTTTTTGTAATCATCGCAGGTGACTTTGTACTTTTCTGAATCATCTTTTTGTCACGATTTCAAAAATGTATATAGTTTTTCTGTAGCACAAATAGTTTCCATGGAGTAGCATCAATATTATCAGGTATAGAAAATATACTGGCGACATTAAGAAAACAGATTTTATTGAACCAAAATAATTTCACATGCAAAATAGAAACCAAAATATGAGCAGAAATTAAAAGTGCTTGACATTGTCACTGTCACTGTCGACACTGTTGTTACGATTTTTCAGGGTTTTCCCTATATAACATCCAACAGTAATCTGCCATCATTGAGTCATTTCAAAAACCCTGGTAGCGGTGTTCCATTACTTTAATGTCCTGGTGAAACCACTCGCCTTGTTCATCGCTTACATCCCCAAGATTTTGAGGGAAGTAATCTAAATGTGAATGGAAAAAGTGCATTTTCAGAGACATGGAACATCCAAGACACTGGTATGCATTTAACAGTTCCTCAACACCTTCAACATATTCTGGAGATTTATTTTTTCCTAAGAAGTTTTCATAGATCCACCTGAAGCTTTTCCAAGATCTCAATTCCTTATCATTTGGAGTTCCTTCAAACATATCATCTCTCTTAAGCTCTCTGAGGACCAGCAAATACCTCTTCCTTCAGTTTTGCTGGTGAAATGCTGGAGAATTTCTACGAAATGTACTGGAACTCTTGTGAATTTGTCTTTGCCATGGCTTTCACAAAGTTTTTAATCAATCCCAACTTTATATGTCTTGGAGGAAGAAAGATTTTTGTAGCAACAATATTTTGTGAAACCTCCTTGCATTTCCATTAGCAAACCAATCACTTTCAAATTTCCACAGATATTCCATTGATGATGCTTATATTGTATAGCATCCAAAACAACTGACTGATTTTCATAACTTACTTTAGATGACATGTGTGAGCAATAGGGATTTATGGTTTCATATTTTTATAGTGAAGCAACACCGCTTTCAAACTTCTCTGGGATGACTCAATAAACAATCGCCAATCTGCAACAAAATACTCTTGATTCAAAGAGGCCACTCACATTGTTACAGTACGCCATTGGTCCATCAACTGTGAAAAATGGTGTTAAAGTGTTACTTCTGTTTCAGTAATAACACACTTTGACATCATCATGAAGAAGATTCTACTGTTTGAACCTAGATGCAAGAAGTTTAGCTTTATCTTTTGGCAATGAAAGGTCTCTGATAAGATCAATTAATTCATGTTATGTAAAGCGTTCTTGCTGCTCGGCTGCTCCATCAGGTACATACTCATCTTGACTTGAGGTCTTCATGTCTTTGCCAGTAGCTTCAGCTCCATAGTCTTCATATTCTACTTCATTTTCATGCAATCCAGACAACGATGGTACAGGAACTGGCAAGGTACCATCTTGTGGAACTGGCCTAATAGCAGATTTAAGTTCAGGGTAATTAATCTTATGTTTGTTCTTTGTAGAAAAGCCCTTCAGTTTGACAAAACAAAAGTAGCAGTCATCACTATGATTTGTGGGTTCTCTCCAAATCATGGGAACAGCAAATGGCATAGCCACTTTCCTCATATTCAACCAGTCATGAAGAACATTTGAACAACTTGAGCATATCACATGAGGGGCCCAGCTTTTGTCTTGATCACCAAGTGGACACTTAAAGTACATCTGGTACATAATCAAAGGGCAGACTAGATGGACCAGGTGGTCTTTTTCTGCTGTCAATCTTCTATGTTTCTATGTACATCTTTTTAATATAATGAGTGATTGAACGTACTTGGCCTTTTAGTGTAAAAGAACCACACACATAGCAGAATCTGTTCGGATGATTGCTACACTGTCGGGGCATTTTCTCCTTTAAATCAGATCAAACAGTACAGTAAGTTCAGTTCAATGGTGGTGACAAACTAAAAAAAAATGCGATGAGCCGACCGACTATATGTAGATATTTCCCCAGAGGTGACAGAGGAAGCTTGTATTTAGAGCTGATTTTACTGGAAGTAATCTGGTAGATAACTACATACAGTTGTGAGGTAAACGGGTCAGCCTATTCCTTATAGATGAACATTTGCAGACAGGCAGTTCTTCAGTATGATATTGGCTGCTTTCAGGTTCTCTCTCTGTGGAGACCCTCACTCAGTTACACCTCAGTGGCTGAACTGTTTTCTTCCCTCTGTGGCGACTTTGCCCTTTCAGAAATGTAGTGAAAATCCTCTCACAATGGCGGCTATCCACTGCCTTCCCTTCTATCTCCCTCTGGCAGGGCTTAGATCCCTGTAGATGCCTGTCTCCTGTCAGAGTCTCACATACCAGCCCTTGCTGCCATCACCACCCTTTTCTGACTAACTCAAATCTTACCGCTTCATAACAGTTAGCTCCTTCTCATAACATATGACTTTCCGAGAAGGAGTCATTGGTTGACTGCACTGTCAATACTCCTACACATAAAACTCACTAAAACCTTTACTGATGTTCCTGTAAGAAAATTCACAATTAAGTAAGACAAGCAAAGAAATGGGAATAACATAGGAAAAACCACATACAGTGAAAATGCAGAAATAACGTAATAATAAAAATGCTTCAGAAACTTTATGTGATAGAGCAAAAGTAAGCATATTTTTGAAATCAGCACATCAAACTCCATATTACCTTGGCTGATGATTTTTTTTTGTGTTGACCAGTGTTATTTAAGATGAGGAAATCACCAATGCATGCGTGTACTTAAATGCCCTACTCTCATCATATAATATCACTGTAGCGTGAACGTTTTACGATTTCCAGAAATTTCATCCAAAATCCAAATATCCCTCACTTTTTGTTCTTAGTGTAACATAGTAACATAGTTTGTAAGGCCAAAAAAAGACATCTGTCCATCCAGTTCAGCCTGTTTTCCTACAAGTTGATCCAGAGGAAGGCAAAAAAAACCCCTGTGAGGTAGAAGCCAATTTTCCTCACTTTAGGGGTAAAAAATTCCTTCCCGACTCCAATCAGGCAATCAGAATTACTCCCTGGATCAACGACCCCTCTCTAGTAACTATAACCTATAATATTATTACCCTCCAGAAATACATCCAAGCCCTTCTTGAACTCTTTTAGTGAACTTACCATCACCACCTCCTCAGGTAGAGAGTTCCACAGTCTCACTGCTCTTACCGTTGGGAATCCTCTTCTATGTTTATGTACAAACCTTCTTTCCTCCAGACGCAGAGGATGTCCCCTCGTCACAGTCACAGTCCTCGGGATAAATAGATGATGGGAGAGATCTCTGTACTGACCCCTGATATATTTATACATAGTTATTAGATCTCCCCTCAGTCGTCTCTTTTCTAAAGTGAATAACCCTAATTTTGATAATCTTTCTGGGTACTGTAGTCCACCCATTCCAGTTATTACTTTAGTTGCCCTCCTCTGAACCCTCTCCAGCTCTGCTATGTCTGCCTTGTTCACAGGAGCCCAGAACTGTACACAGTACTCCGTGTGGTCTGACTAGTGATTTGTAAAGTGGCAGGACTATGTTCTCATCATGGGCATCTATGCCCCTTTTGATGCAACCCATTATCTTATTGGCCTTGGCAGCAGCTGTCTGGCACTGGCTTCTACAGCTTAGTTTGCTATTCACTAAAATTCCTAGGTCCTTTTCCATGTCAGAGTTACCCAATGCTTTACCATTTAGTATGTACTGGTGACTTGCATTATTCCTTCCCATATGCATAACCTTACATTTGTCAGTGTTAAACCTCATCTGCCACTTTTCTGACCAAGCCTCCAGTCTATCCAGATCCTGCTGTAGCAGTGCACTGTCCTCCTCTGTGTTAATTACTTTACATGTGTTAATTACTTTACACAGTTTAGTGTCATCTGCAAAAATTGATATTTTACTATGCAAACCTTCTACAATATCATTAATAAATATATTGAAGAGAATAGGACCCAATACAGACCCCTGTGGTACCCCACTAGTGACAGTGACCCAATCTGAGTATCTACCGTTAATAACCACCCTCTGTTTTCTATCACTGAGCCAGTTACTTACCCACATACAGACATTTTCTCCCAGGCCAAGCATTCTCATTTTGTATACTAACCTTTTATGTGGTACTGTGTCAAACGCTTTGGAGAAGTCCAAATATACGACATCCATTGAGTCGCCGCGGTCAAGTCTAGAACTTACCTCCTCATAGAAACTGATTAAATTGGTTTGACATGACCGATCCCTCATGAAGCCATGCTGATACGGAGTTATTTGCTTATTTTCATTGAGGTACTCCAAGATAGCATCTCTCAGAAAACCTTCAAACAGTTTACCCACAGCAGAAGTTAAACTTACCGGCCTATAGTTTCCGGGCTCTGTTTTTGGACCCTTTTTGAATATTGGCACCACATTTGCTATGCGCCAATCCTGTGGAACACTCCCCGTCAGTATAGAGTCCTTAAATATCAGAAATAAGGGTCTGTCGATGACATTACTTAATTCTCTTGGGATACGGGGGTGTATGCCATCCAGTCCTGATGATTTGTCTATTTTAATATTTTTAAGATGTTGCTGTACCTCTTCCTGGGTCAGAGAGGACACTTTTAAAGGAGAATTTACTTTTATACTCTGCATTTCATCTGACAGTTTATTTTCCTCAGTGAATACAGTGGAGAAAAAGTTATTTAGTAGCTTCGCTTTCTCCTCATTGCTCTCTGTAAGGGGCCGACACCTTCAGGTTTATACTTTTTAGTATTTATATAATTGAAGAACATTTTAGGGTTAGTTTTACTCTCTTTGGCGATTAATCTCTCGGTCTCTAGTTTGGCTGCTTTTATTTGTCTTTTACATATTCTATTTTTTTCCTTATAGTTTTTCAATGCTTCCTCGCTCTCCTCCTGTTTTAGTGATTTAAATGCTTTCTTTTTGTCATTTATTGCTTTCTTTACAGTTCTATTTATCCACATTGGTTTTTTCTTGTTTCTTATCATTTTATTCCTATACGGTATGTACCTCTCACAATTAGATATTAGGATGCTTTTAAAAATATCCCATTTTGTGGCTGTATTTTTATTTTTGAGGACTTTGTCCCAGTTAGTTAGGCCTATGGCCTCTCTTAGTTGGCTAAATTTAGCTTTTTTGAAGTTTGGTATTTTTGTTCCTCCCTGAAGAAACACTCTTTTGAATGACAATTGGAAGGTTATTATGTTATGGTCACTGTTTCCCAGGTGTCCCCCAACCTGCACATCTGTTGTTCTGTCAGGTCTATTGGTTAATACTAAGTCCAGTATGGCCGTCCCTCTAGGGGGGTCCTGAACCAGTTGGGAAAGGTAATTGTCTTTGGTTATTGCCAAGAACCTGTTTCCTTTAAGAGATGTACAGGTTTCAGTTTCCCAGTCTATATCTGGGTAGTTGAAAAATGTGGGGAAAAAGCAACATTTTATTGGAAGAAATGAAACTTTTCATTTTCACAGCCAAGTGTTTCCAAATTCCGTAAAACGCTTAGGGGGTCAAAGTGGCCAGTACCCCCCTTAATATATTCTTTAAAGGGTGTAGTTTCCAAAATGGGGTCACTTTTTGAGGGTTTCCACTGTAGGGGTACGTCAGGGTCTCTCAATTACAAAATGGGGCCTAAAAACCATTCTAGCAAAATCTGCCTCCAAAATCCATATGGCACTCCTTTCCTTCTGACCACTGCCACAAACCCATAGAGACGTTTACCACCACATATGGGGTATTTCTGCAAACTGCAGAATCAGAGTAATGTATATTGAATTTTAGTTTGCTGTTAACCCTTGCTGTGTTGCAAGAAAAAAATTATTAACGTGAATAATCTACCAAAAAATTGAAATTTTGAAATTTCACCTCCATTTTCCATTAATTCTTGTGGAACACCTCAAGGGTTAATAAATAGAGGTGAGCGAACATGCTCGTAACGGGCACTGTACCACTCGGCTCCCCTGCGCTCGCATGGGCGCAGGCAGCCGCTTCCATCGGGTGAGGTGGACGGAAGCGGCTGCCTGCGCCCATGCGAGCACAGGGGAGCCAAGCGGTACAGTGCTCATTACGAGCACGTTCGCTCATCTCTATTAATAAAGTTTGTAACATCAGTTTTTTTTATAATTTGAGGGGTGTAGTTTCTAAAATGGGGTCATTTATTAATGTTTTCCATTAGGTAAGCCTCCCAAAATCACTTTATAACTGAATTGGTGCTCAAAAAAATGGTTTTGGAAATTTTGATGAAAATTTTAAAAATGGTTCTAAACTTCTAAGGTATCTCACGTCCAAAAAAAGTAAAATTACATTTATAAAATGATGCCAACATAAAGTATACATATGGGAATGTAAAATAACTATTTTTGGAGGTATTACAATGTATTTTGAAAGTAGAGAAATTGAAATTTTGAAATTTGCTAATTTTTCCAAATTTTTGTAAATTTGGTATTTTTTTTATAAATAAAAATGAAATATTTTGCCACAAATTTACTACTGTCGTGAAGCACAATATATGATGAGAAAACAATCTTAGAATGGCTTGGATAAGTAAAAGCGTTCCAAAGTTATTACCACATAAAGTGATACATGTCAGATTTGCAAAAATCGGCCTGTGATTTAAGGTGAAAAGTGTCTCAGTACTGAAAGGGTTAATGTGAGTATGTGAATATTCCATGTTGTTTTTAGTTACAGTATATAAAAACAGGTGGATGGTTTTAAGGACCACATTTTTCCAAGCCTAATTTCACACTAGCATTACAGCCAGAATAGCCTACCAGAGCTCTGGGTCTGGTATTGGTGGGCCCTGCATCAGGTAGCATTCAGCAATGCCAGATCGAGAGAGCTCTAGTGTGATACTGAAACACCTAAAAGAAAAGCACAGGGAATGCCAATAAAGGAACCTTATCAATACAATTTAAAATGACATACTATTCAAAATTCATGATTGCAGTGTCAGGCATATCTTAACGTAACTGATAAATGCAAGAGAATACCCCAGTAGGAGTATATTCAATATATATATCTAATATATAAAGCTGAGTGTATGTGTGTGTGTGTGTGTGTATGTCCGCTAAAGGAATCCGCACCGCTGCAGCTACAATCACAAAATTTGGCACACATGTACATCAGGTGTCTGGGAAGGTTTTAGAACAGTTTTCAACTCTCCAGGACGTACCGTTCCTGAGATATTCCCAAAAAATGCATTAGCCAATAGTAGCCTGGTCACATGACCCTTATCAGCCAATAGAAGCTCACAGGCACACATCAGGTTTCTATGACAACCTAGCCAGTTCACTGCTTTAGGTCTGCATTAAAGAGGCAGAGCACTGTGGATGACAATGGTAAATGGGTATTCCCAGTTACCATAACTATAACTTATGTTTTAGACTAACTCATCATCAATCATTACCTCATATAATGTAAATTTTACATATTTACTGTTCAGTAGTAATAAAAGATGTTTTCTTCCACTGCTACCCACCTTCCTGAGAGTGCTGCTGCTGTGTCCATCCAGGCCCTGCGCATGACAGAGGACAGGGAGTCTGAAAGCCAGACCGTCCAGCCTAAAACAAGACCTCTGGCCACCCTAGGGGCAGGCTGATGTTAGGGTGGCCAGATGTCCGGCTTTAGGCTGGACAGTCCAGTTTTCTGGCTACCTGTTCTCCGTCCGATGCAGTGCCTGGACAGACACAGGGATGTCCACCCTTTCAGTAGCTCACACTCAGACAGCTTCTCCTCCATGTCTTCATGGAGCCAGGGGGGACATGGCCTCATGTTTAGTGATGTGTCTTCATGGGAACTGGGGGCGCTGTTTCATGTTTGGGGGAATGGCCGGTGAGGTCTGGCTTTCTGGGGTGAAGACAGTGGCCACTCTAGCTGCTGTGGAGGTCACAGTTAAAGGGGCGGGCTTCTGTAGTGGTCACTGTTAAAGGGGTGGGCAGCTGTAGAGGTAACTGTTAAAGGGGCAGGCTGCTGTAGAGGTCACTGTTAAAGGGGCGGGCTGCTGTAGAGGTCACTGTTAAAGGGGCGGGCTGCTGTAGAGGTCACTGTTAAAGGGGTCGGTCGCTGTAGAGGTCACTGTTAAAGGGGCTGGCCACTGTAGAGGTCACTGTTAAAGGGGCGGGCCGCTGTAGAGGTCACTGTTAAAGGGGCAGGCACTGTAGAGGGCACTCTCGATATCTTTTAACGACACACACACACAAACAGTAAAAGAAATAAATATACCCGGGCGAAGCCGGGTCCTTCAGCTAGTATATATATATATCTAATATATAAAGCTGAGTGTATGTATGTGTGTGTGTGTGTGTGTATGTCCGCTAAAGGAATCCGCACCGCTGCAGCTACAATCACAAAATTTGGCACACATGTACATCAGGTGTCCAG
>ONZH01024290.1:0-17644 GCA_900303285.1 Rhinella marina
AACAGAACGGAGGGTGCTCTGGCTTCAACGACCTGAACTGACTACCAGTTCTGGTGGAAGTATGACATCTGGCAGTCTACAATCGCTCTGGCGCTGCTGGTAAACTCTGGATAACATGTTTAATGTGGAATTCCATCTCGTGGGCACGTCGCACAACAGTCGGTGAGGCGGGCAGTTGTAGGCGGCGCTTGCGCTGCCTGAGAGTGGCAGCATCTGTGGTTCGACTTGCGGAAATGCGCCACAGATGCGGCGCACCTTGGTGAGCAAATCAGACAGATTGGGGTATGTCTTGAGGAACCGCTGAACTATTAGATTGAACACGTGGGCCAGGCATGGCACATGTGTCAGTCTGCCCGAGTTGCAGAGCCGCCACCAGGTTACGCCCGTTGTCACACACAACCATGTCTGGCTTGAGGTTCAGCGGTGCCAGCCACACATCGGTCTGCGCCGTGATGCCCTGTAACAGCTCTTGGGCGGTGTGCCTTTTGTCACCTAAGCTCAGCAGTTTGAGCACCGCCTGCTGGCGCTTACCACGGCACTGCTGCTGCGCCTAGAGCTACCGACTGAAGGCGCCGTGCCCACGGATGGTAATTCGGTGGGGAGGGGGAGGAGGAGAGGCATAGTACGTCTGAGAGACCGTGACTGAGGTAGGCCCCGCAATCCTCGGTGTGGGCAGTACATGAGCGGCCCCAGGGTCATTCTCGGTCCCAGCCTCCACCAAGTTAACCCAATGTGCCGTCAGTGAGATATAGTGTCCCTGCCCGGCAGCACTTGTCCATGTGTCCGTGGTTAGGTGGACCTTCTCAGAAACAGCGTTGGTCAGGGCACGGATGATGTTCTCTGACACGTGCTGGTGTAGGGCTGGGACGGCACATCGGGAAAAATAGTGGCGGCTGGGGACGGAATACCGAGGGGCAGCCACCGCCATGAGATTGCGAAAGGCCTCGGTCTCTACCAGCCTATAGGGCAGCATCTCCAGGCTAAGCAATTGGAGATGTGGACGTTGAGGGCTTGGGCATGTGGGTGGGTGGAACTGTATTTCCTCTTTGCGCTCCAGCGTCTGCTGTAAAGACAGCTGAACGCTGCGCTGGGACACGTTGGTGGACACTGTGGAGGATCGTTGAGGCGAAGGTGTGGTTTTTCCGGCGGAGGCGCTCGTGCCGGGGTCCTGGGCAGGGGGTTGACTAGCAGAGGCAGCGAGTGACGCAGGGGGTTGACTAGCAGAGGCAGCGAGTGACACAGGGGAAGGAGCAGTGGTGTGACCCGCAGGAGGTGGTGAACGGCCTTGGTTCCATTGAGTGGGGTGTTTAGCACTCATATGCCTGCGCATGCTGGTGGTGGTTAGGCTAGTAGTGGTGGCACCCCTGCTGATCCTGGTGTGGCACAGGTTGCACACCACAGTCCGTCGGTCATCCTCACTTTCTTTAAAGAACCTCCAGACTTGCGAACATCTAGGCCTCGCCACGGGAGCTTCACTACGTGAAACAGTTGCTGCTGATGCACCAGCTCTGGCCCTGCTTCTCCCTCTGGCCACACCACTGCCTCTTACAACCTGTTCTGGTGCAGCACTCGCCTCCGCCTCAGAAGCACTGTCTTCACTCGGCATATCAACCCAGCTTGGGTCAGTCACCTCGTCATCCTCCGATTCCTCAGTCTGCTCCCCCCTCGGACTTCCTGCCCTGACAACAACTTCACCACTGTCTGACAACCGTGTCTCCTCATCGTCCGACACCTCTTTACAAACTTCTTCCACTAACTCAACATTGTCATTATCATCATCATCACCCACAGACTGCGACAGTTGGAAAACTTGGGCATCGGGAACGAGGTCAGCAGCAACCTGAGAAGTGGTTTGTGACTCTGGGAAGGGTCCAGAAAACAGTTCCTGAGAGTATGCCGGATCGCATTCCAAATTTTCCTGGGAGGGGGCAGACTGGGGGAAGGAGGTTGAGGTGGAGGAGCCAGAGGAGTGCTCCCTTGGGTAACGTGGGTGGACTGCGTGGAAGACTGACTGGTGGACAAATTACTTGAAGCATTATCCGCAATCCACGAGATCAGCTGTTCGCACTGTTGTGGTTTCAACAGTCCTCTACCACGTGTCCCTGTAAGTTGAGACATGAAGCTAGGGAGTGTAGCTCTGCGGCGTTCCACAGCTCCCTCATCAGCAGGTACTGTCTCACCTGCCCAGGACCACGGCCTCTGCCCCCTGCAGTAATTGACTGCCACGCCCACGCCCTCGTCCTCGAACCTTAGCCCTGGGGTTCCACATTTTCTGTATATAATTGTATTCTATAAAAAAAATAAAATAAATGGGCCTGGTGTACTGAAACCCACAAACTTGTTCAGTCTGGTTTAATTTTGTGACGTACAGAAAGTGTCACCTGGACAGTATATACGGTTTGGAGTGAGTATGCTGAACTGTGACACACAGAAAGGTTACACGCAGCTGTGTGAAATGGATTTGTATCACTCAGCTAAAACAACAAGAAAAAATAATTTTTTTCTATATTTTTTTTTAAATATTTTTTTGTTTTGTTTTGTTTTTTTTTGGGAACGTGACGTGCAGAGACTATCGTACAGCTGACTGACACCCTAATGACGGTGGCTATTTAGACTGCGACCCAGACAAATGTCGCACAGAGATTTTTAGGATCAAGCTATATATACGTGACAGGTAGCCATTGACTTGGTTGTATTTTGTGACGTACAGAAAGTGTCACCTGGACAGTATATACGGTTTGGAGTGAGTATGCTGAACTGTGTCACACAGAAAGGTTACACGCAGCTGTGTGAAATGGATTTGTATCACTCAACTAAAACAACAAAAAACTAATTTTTTTCTATTTTTTTTGTATTTTTGTTTTTTTGGGAACGTGACGTGCAGAAACTATCGTAGAGCTAACTGACACCCTACTGACGGTAGCTATTTAGACTGCGACCCAGACAAATGTCGCACAGAGATTTTTGGGATGAAGCCATACACGTGATAGCAGCAAATGACTTGGTTGTATTCGGTGACATACAGAAAGTGTCACCTGGACAGAAAATAGTGAGTGTACTGAACTGTGACACACAGAATGGTTCGACACTGCTGTGTGCAATGAATTTGTATCACTGAGATATAACATAAAAAAATAAAAGGGGGTTATACATGGCGATAGCTGCACTACTAGTGCCAGCTAGCCAAGTGACAAAAAAAAAAGTCTTCTAGCCCTTAGAAGGGCTGTTGGGTTCTTTGTGGGTGATCCCTGCCTAACAGACAACTAAATGCAGGCCCTAACACTGTCCCTGAAAGGCAGCAGCTCTATCCCTAACGACATCCAGACGGCATCTGAGCCGAGCACCGCGGCCAGTCGGTAGTATATTCCAGGGTCACCTGATCAGGCCAGCCAACCCCTGCTATCGACATGTAAGGGCCCCACGTGATGCTGGGTGGTACGCAGAGTATCCTGGCTTGTGATTGGCTGTGTTTTTAGGCGCCAAAAAAGCACGATGCGGAAGTTGCCATTTCCTCGAGCATGGCGAGATACTCGTCCGAGCAGCGAGCACTTACGAGTACCCTAATGCTCGAACGAGCACCAAGCTCGGACGAGCATGCTCGCTCATCTCTAGTTGTGACATATCTGGCTGCACCAATATAGGGGCAGAAGAAAAGCACACAGCGGAAAAGGTTCACAATGCTGCATCAGACCAAACTGAGACATCCGTCCCTTTCCTAGTCATGTCAGTTAAGGGTTTAACTATTGTTGAATAGTTCTTAATAAATTTCTGGTAATAGCTGGTGAACCCCAAAAACCGCATAAGAGCCTTCAAATTTTCAGGTTGATCCCAGTCCAGAACAACACAGACTTTCTCTGGATCCATACGAAAACCTGAAGATGACACTTATCTTAAGAAGAAATGGAAGCAACCGGATCTCAGGAGAGAACCACACCAATCCACCACAATGTCCACTGAAACTATAAACCGCAAGTAACTGTGGTAGAAGCAGGAATAAATAGGGGAAGGACAATTACCACACCAGCAACAGCTAAAGGAAAGGGGTGTGGTAAACAGCAACAGCACAAAAAGGAAAACATGTCAGATTATGCCACATGTGCAAGCCTAGACGACATTCTGCAACCTGTTGCAGGAACGTTCGTGACAGAAATGCATGAAAGTTTTACCTGCCTTTGTATCCTTATATAAAATAAAGATTCTGGTTTTATGAATATGGCAGAGCTAGATCCTCTTTTTGGCATTACAGGCAACCAATCTTTTCTGCTTTGAGGGATTACAAATTAAGACAACCTGTCACAGTTAACCACGTCCTGGCCAGATGTGCCTCTAAAGCCTGCAGGTTTGTAGTGAGATAGCACACAAAGAGTGCTATTATCTGCCACTTTACTAGCCTCCATACATCGCCATCTGGGTAAAAGATCTGCACTGTGTACAAATTGTTTGACTCCTATTTTGCACTCCAGTAAAATGAGAAGTTTTTTCTTCTACCTTTGCCCTGGTTTTCAAACTCCTACCACAGCATTCACAGGCCACTGCACTACTACACCTACTGCCAGGCGCCCATACAACCATTAACATCAAGAGCACAACAAACTACCATCAGGCAGGAACCCCAGCTACAGGGAGTGTCCCAAGGGAAGATAGAGTTCACCTTCCTCTCATTGACCTAGGAAGCAATGCCCTGAGGGAAAAACACTGTGACACATCCTATAGTCAGAGCCACCCCCACTCCCATCATCCTCTTTGGCTTCTCAAGGACTCGCTGCAAGTTGTTTCAGTGCTCCTACTGGAGTAGCCATGTGGCCATTTTACATAGTAACATAGTAACATAGTTTGTAAGGCCGAAAAAAGACATCTGTCCATCCAGTTCAGCCTGTTTTCCTACAAGTTGATCCATGGGAAGGCAAAAAAAAAAACCCTGTGAGGTAGAAGCCAATTTTCCTCACTTTAGGGGGAAAAATTCCTTCCCGACTCCAGTCAGGCAATCAGAATAACTCCCTGGATCAACGACCCATCTCTAGTAACTATAACCTGTAATATTATTACCCTCCAGAAATACATCCAGGCCCTTCTTGAACTCTCTTAGTGAACTTACCTTCACCACCTCCTCAGGCAGAGAGTTCCATAGTCTCACTGCTCTTACCGTAAAGAATCCTCTTCTATGTTTATGTACAAACCTTCTTTCCTCCAGACGCAGAGGATGTCCCCTCGTCACAGTCACAGTCCTCGGGATAAATAGATGATGGGAGAGATCTCTGTACTGACCTCTGATATATTTATACATAGTTATTAGATCTCCCCTCAGTCGTCTTTTTTCTAAAGTGAATAACCCTAATTTTATAATCTTTCTGGGTACTGTAGTCCACCCATTCCAGTTATTACTTTAGTTGCCCTCCTCTGAAACCCTCTCCAGCTCTGCTATGTCTGCCTTGTTCACAGGAGCCCAGAACTGTACACAGTACTCCATATGTGGTCTGACTAGTGATTTGTAAAGTGGCAGGACTATGTTCTCATCACGGGCATCTATGCCTCTTTTGATGCAACCCATTATCTTATTGGCCTTGGCAGCAGCTGTCTGACACTGGTTTCTGCAGCTTAGTTTGCTGTTCACTAAAATTCCTAGGTCCTTTTCCATGTCAGTGTTACCCAATGCTTTACCATTTAGTATGTACTGGTGACTTGCATTATTCCTTCCCATATGCATAACCTTACATTTGTCAGTGTTAAACCTCATCTGCCACTTTTCTGCCCAAGCCTCCAGTCTATCCAGATCCTGCTGTAGCAGTGCACTGTCCTCCTCTGTGTTAATTACTTTACACAGTTTAGTGTCATCTGGAAAAATTGATATTTTACTGTGCAAGCTTTCTACAAGATCATTAATAAATATTAATTAATTATTAATTAAATTTTGGCTATGCTTTATAAAACTCTTCATGAGGTTATATTACAACTAAGGTTTTTTCCTCAGTGAGACCAAAATGAAAATAGGTATCACTTCCTGGGAATTGCAGATACCACAATTTATGTGCTAAATAGTGATGAGCGAGCCGAAGCGGCAAGATTCGGGATTCGCACTAATCTTGCCTGCTTCGGCTCGGCTCGGCATCCCGAGGCAGCGCGGATTCGTGAAGATTCGTGAGCCACTGCCAATTTGAAATGCCCGTTTTTTTCAGCCAATCAGCATCAAAGGGAAGCCTGTGGGAACGCCTGCTGTGATGTAACAGCCCCTATACCTCCCCAGCCGTGATTGGCTGGCAGTGACATGTGACCTAAATTTACATAAGGTAGGGACCTGCAGCATCAGCCTCAGGCCTCATTCACACGTCCGCAAAAATCGTCCGCATCCGATCCGCAATTTGCGGACCGGGTGCGGACCAGGTGCGGACCCATTCACAGTCAATGGGGCCGCAAAAGATGCGGACGGCACACTGTGTGCCGTCCGCATCCGCACTTCCGTTCCGTGGGTCCAGAAAAAAATAGAACATGTCCTATTCTTGTCCGGATCCACGGACAGGAAAAGGCATTTCTATCATGTGCGTTCCGCAAATTGCGGACTGCACATGGGCCGCTGTCCGTGTTTTGCGGATCCGCAAATTGCGGATCCGCAAAACACGGACAACACCAAACGGACGTCTGAATGAGCCCTTAGGGAGCCTCAGAGGCATCCCTACATGCTGCCCCTGGTGTTTCCTATGCATTTCCAAGGTGTTTCCATCATTTTCTGAGGTTTTCACATGTTGGGGCAAACTTGACTGTGCAGAACCTTTGGCCCCTGCAAAAAGATTCGGGTCTCCCATAGACTTTAATGGGATTCGTGATTCGGCCCGAATCCACGAATCCCGCGGTGGGATTTGGGCCGAATACCGAATCCCCGAATCTTTTAGGATTCGCTCATCTCTAGTGCTAAACAGTTGATGATCTTCAAACACTGAAAGCTTCTCCCAATGTCATTGAATGAAGTCTGTAGGATAAACAATACAATTCTCCTGACATTTCTGGAGAAAGCTTTTAACATCAAGAGGGAGCTTTCTATTTAAAATGATTCTGTATGAAAAGAATAACCTCTAGAGCTTCCAGTTGTTGGCATGTTTTCAAAGTAAGCAGAAAAAATGTACAGTGCCAATGGCAAAAGTATGCTATTTTTTATGGCTAGATAAATAATGTATTCACTGAAAATGTGGTTTACAAAAAAAATGAAATATTTATACTAGGAATTGTATTTATTAATAAAGCAAATTCATCATATAAAAAGAATACCTATTTTTCTTTAACTCTTTAAGGACTGGGCCATTTTCCATTTTTATTCACTTCCTGCCTTCCCAAAGCCATAACTTTTTTTTATTTTTTTTGTCCACATAGCTTTATGGGGGCTTGTTTTTTTGAGGGACAAGTTGCACTTTCTAATGGCACTATTTAATATTAGAGAACAATGTTTGTAGTGGCTCACCACTCCGTAATTGTGGATTAGAGGTGCGAAATCACTAGCTTACCCGTAGCCATGTAAAAAGGAAATTGTTAATTATAAATTACTAGCAGAAAGACCCGGCTTCGCCTGGGTACATTTCATCTATTTATTTAATGTTTCTGTGTGTCGTTGCAGAGAGAAAGTCAATGCAGCTGACAGAAATTGATTTTTACCTTCATTTTTTCAATCCCTATTGGCTGCGGAGTGGGAGGGGGTGTGGTTTAATGGGACACGGGGGGGGTTAAGTCCTTCATTTCAGGGTGGCCTGAATTATAGGTTAATGCCATGGTAATTTGAGGAAACACAATGGGTAGCAGTGGAAGAAAACATTGCTTTGCGCGGGTATATTTAATCTATTTCATTTAATGTTTCTGTGTGTCGTTGCAGAGAGAAAGTCATCCTCCCTCCCATCCCTGCAGCTGACAGATGTTGATTTTTACCTTCAATTGTTCAATCTCCATTGGCTGCGGAGTGGGAGGGGTCATGGCCTGACTGAGTCGGGGGCGTGACGTTGCAAGACCTGGGGCGGGGTTTTAAGTCCTTCTTTTGATGGTGGCCAGAATTACAGGTCGATGCCATGGTAATTTATGAGGACACGCCATGGGTAACAGTGGAAGAAAACATTGCTTTGCACGGGTATATTTAATCTATTTCATTTAATGTTTCTGTATGTTGTTGCAGAAAGAAATCCAACTTCCCTCCCACCCCTGCAGCTGACAGAAGTTGATTTTTACCTTCATTTTTTCAATCCCCGTTGGCTGCGGAGTGGGAGGGGGCGTGGCCTGACAGAGTCGGAGCATGGTTTCGCGAGATCTGGGGCGGGGGTCAGAGTGGCATGAATTACAGGTCGATGACATGGTAATTTATGGGGACCCACAATGGGTAGCAGTGGAAAAAAAACATCTTTTATTAGTACTGAATGGTCGTAGTCTAAAATTAGTCAATTTCATCTACGATTTTTGTGTGTCGTTGCAGAGAGAAATTCTCCCTCCCACCCCTGCAGCTGATTTTTTTCAATCCCCGCTGCCTGCAGAGTGGAAGGGGGCGTGGCCTGGCAGAGTTGAGGGTGTGGATTATCAACTGCTTCGAACGGTTGTAGTCTGAAATTAGTCTATTTCATCTAAAATTTTGTGCGTCATTGCAGAGAGAAATTCACCCTCCCACCCCTGCAGCTGACAGAAGTTTATTTTTCCCTTCATTCTTTCAATCCCTGTTGGCTGCGGAGTGGGAGGGGGCATGACCTGACAGAGTTGGGGGTGTGGCTTAGCAAAGCGCTTCGCATAGGTGATTTAATCTATTTCATTTAATGTTTCTGTGTGTCGTTGCAGAATGGCTGCAGACTGGGAGGGGGCGTGGTCTGACAGAGTTGGGGGCGTGACTTAGCAAGACGATTCGAACAGTTGTAGTCTATAATTAGTCTATTTTATCTACAATTTTTGTGTGTCGTTGCAGAGAGAAATTCACCCTCCCACCCCTGCAGCAAACAGAAGTTTATTTTTACCTTTATTTTTTCAATCCCCGTTGGCTGCGGAGTGGGAGGGGGCGTAACCTGACAGAGTCGGGGGCGTGGATTAGCAAGACGCTTCACATGGATGTATTTAATCTATTTCATTTAATGTTTCTGTGTGTCGTTGCAGAAAGAAAGTCAACCTCCCACCCATCCCTGCAGCTGACAGAAGTTGATTTTTACCTTTATTTTTTCAATCCCTGTTGGCTGCGGAGTGGGAGGGGGCGTGGCCTTACAGAGTCGGGGCGTGGCTTAGCAAAGCGCTTCGCATAGGTGCATTTAATCTATTTCATTTAATGTTTCTGTGTGTCGTTGCAGAATGGCTGCGGAGTGAGAGGGGGCGTGGCCTGACAGAGACGGGGCGTGGCTTAGCAAAAGGCTTCGAACGGTTGTAGTCTATAATTAGTCTATTTCATCCAAAATTTTTGTGTGTCGTTGCAGAGAGAAATTCACCCTCCCACCCCTGCAGCAAACAGAAGTTTATTTTTACCTTCATTTTTTTCAATTCCCATTGGCTGTGGAGTGGGAGGGGGCGTGACCTGACAGAGTCGGGGGCGTGGATTAGCAAGACGCTTCGCATGGGTGTATTTAATCTATTTTATTTAATGTTTGTGTGTGTTGTTGCAGAAAGAAAGTCAACCTCCCACCCATCCCTGCAGCTGACAGAAGTTGATTTTTACCTTTATTTTTTCAATCTCTGTTAGCTGCGGAGTGGAAGGGGGTGTGGCCTGATAGAGTCGGGGGTGTGGCTTAGTAAGACCTGGGGCGGGGGTTTTAAGTACTTCTTTTAGGGTGGCCTGAATTAAAGGTCAATACCATGCTTATTTATGAGCCCACGCAATAGACAGCAGTGGAGGAAAACATCTTTTATTACTACTGAACTGTAGTAATAGAAAAACACATACGTTATATTTATGGTAACCGGAATACCTTTAACAGTGTCAGTGAATAGAAATGGATGAGATCCTCAGCTGCTGATAATTACCTGGTTGTTATGGAAACCTGCCCTCCCTGTGTGTGCCTTTGCAGAGAATGGCAGTTGGAGTTTAAAACCAAAGTTCCCAGTTGTAATGTTGGCTAATGGAGATCATATTTTGGGAATATCTCAGGAACGGTATGTCCTAGAGAGATGAGACCTGGTCTAAAACCTTCCCGGACACCTGATGTACCTGTGTGCCGAATTTGGTGAAAATCGGTCCAGTAGTTTGGTCGCGCATAGAGAACAGACAGACAGAAACTCATTTTTATATTATTAAGAGATATTGATGTGCACACTCTCATCTGTTATTATCAATATGTTTATTCTAAATATTCATAAAAGTAGACGTTGCAAAATAGAAAATGTATAAAATATGTATAAAAGGTCTCTCCTAAATTCTCAATAAAATAAAGATCTTTCTCAAGGCAATAATAAGGGTAATAGTTCCCTCTAAAAGATCACTAATATAAAAATATAGGATTAAATAAGAATAGAATATTACAAAAAAAATAGTACAAAAAATAGTAGTAATCAATCACCCCAGCACTGGGTCAGTAATGTATCAAGGTTAACAGAATAAAATGAGTATTAAATCCAATGGTGTAGGTTAGAATAATATAAAAATACAATAAAATAGAGCAAAATAAATAAATAATTTTCCCCTCCAAATGGGTTAAATGGAGTCGATATATATATATCACATTTGTTATAGAGGTCCACATAATATATAAATCGCTCTAATATCCTTATGTTGAGCGAGTCTCTTTATGGTGAATCTCCAGTAATAAGAAATGGCTTTAATAGCGAACAGTAAAGGTGCATCTATGATGTTTAGACTGTCTCATTGTTATTGCTGTTGTTTGTTGTAAACATAGGTTAATTCCTGTATAAGTGAGAAATGATAGTTCCACTTTGAAAATAGTCACCTTATTTGTAATTCATATAAGTACATCACCCCCTCCTGCGTAATCTGTATCCTCGTCTTGCTTTGTGACGGAGTTTTAGGGCAGTGTGGATTCCTCCTGCAGTGTTGATTCTTTCCATGCGCGTGCTTTGATCCATGCTTAAAGTCGGCGTTCCACGTGGCGTTCCACGAGGCGTCCCACGTGGACGCTCGCTGTTGTTGCTCCTTAAAAATGCTGTATGCGCTCAGATCACACACTGTCTCCACTCATAGAGAGCAATTGGGGGTAGATGGAACTATATCTCTTCCGCCTTTACAATAATATTTGGAATGAGTCTTCAGATGGACGTCCACATCACAGGATAAGACCACATCAAAGGCCCTCTACACAATTAGAGAAGAGACACAGAAGAGCACAATCGCCGATACACAATTACAATCTAAGACACCGACACAACAACCAATATGGAAATCAAAACAGACAATTATCACCAAGACACAGAACAAATCTAGAATATCCACACCACTTGAACCATCAGTATCACCAACAATTAGAATCACAACGAGAGATCAGTCACAGATCCAGGACACAAAATCAATCACAAATGTACCACCACGGAAAAGAACACGAAGGGGACAACGGGAGACACAAAATGACAAGATATCTCAAAGAACGATAGTGGACAACTCTATAATAAATTTAAGCAATATCACTTCAACAGATGCACAAATTAGTCTTCTAAATAAAGGTCTGAAGTTCGTACCAACAAAGAAGATGGACGAATTCAACACTTACATAGGGATAGAAAACTCTTTAAACTCTGTTTAAAGAAACACTATATTAAAAACCCGATAATCCGAGAAATGCAAAATACTTCAATCTATACCCATACTAACTTAATAGAAAAATCAAAAAAATATCCAAGAGAGGAGATTAGTCAGGAAATGGCAGCCTTCCACAAAAATGTTGAAATAGATATTAGGAAGATAAAAACAAATAGAGTAACAAATAATTTAGGTAAAAAATAAATTACAGCAATAAAGGAGTTACAATCTATGGAAGATATAGTAATACGACCAACAGACAAGGGGGAGCTATTGTAATTCTAAATACAGGAGATTACGATGATGAATGTAGAAGACAACTCTTGGATAAATCTACATATAAGAAAGTAGGATCAGATCCAACAGGGGCCTTTTATAATGACCTAATGGAATATTGCAGCTCAGGCCTACAACAAGGCATCCTGTTAGAGAGGGAATTAAGATACATAACATTACCAATACCCAAAAAAAAATTTACCTGTTTTTTATTGTTTACCCAAGATTTACAAGAACCCAACCAACCCCCCAGGAAGGCCCATAATCTCGGGAATAGGATCAATGTAATCAAATCTCTCACAATACATTGATAAACTGTTACAACTTTAGTTAAAAAAAATTCCATCATACATTAGGGGCACAACTGATATCATTTCAACATTGGAAAAACTGCAATTTCAAAAACACTGGCATCTTGGTACAATGGATGTGAATTCACTTTATACCATTATTGATCATGACCAGGGCACTCAGGCAGTCAGGAATTATCTTACAGATGATGGAACACTGGATGGGAAACAAGTACAATTCATAACAGAAGGCATACAATACATTTTGTCTCACAACTATTTCTGGTACAATTCGGAATATTACATACAACAAGGAACCACCATCAGTACTAGATTTGCCCCCAGTTATGCAAATATATTTATGGCATAGTGGGAACGAGAGACTATCAAACCAAAACTGGGGGGGAAGTCTGGTCCTATGGCGGCGATACATAGATGACATCATCTTCATTTGACAAGACTCCAGGGAACAACTAGACATATTCCTAAATAATATCAATATTAATGAATATAATTTAACATTCACCACCAATATTGGTCACACACTAATATAATTCCTTGATCTAAATATAAAAATACTAAATGACAAATTAATATGTAATACTTTTTAGAAACCCACAATGAAAAATAGTTACATTATTTTCTCCAGTTGTCACCTACCTAGATGGCTCCTGAACATCCCTGTTAGCCATTTGAGGAAAAGGCAAATGCTCTGAAGGAACAATTTATCACAAAACAATATCCCAAAATGATTTATTAGAATCTTCCCTAAGCAAGGTCAGAAAAATGGAAAGGGAAATGTTTTTTGAAACTAGCGAAAAAAAGCCAGAAAAAGATGACCAAATGAGACTGATTTTACCATTTAACGCACAACACAAAAACACAGAATAATCAGAAAACATTGGCATCTACTAATTAAAGACAAAACCATCGGCCCACTAATACCCAAAACACCTATTTTTACTTACACAAAAGCCCCTAATTTGGGACTAAAAGTAGACCCCTCGATTAGAAAGAAAAACACACCCCAGACATCAAATTGGCTGACTTTGAAAGGTTTTTATAGGTGTGGACGAAGCAATAATTGCAGAATCACAAAATTTCCCAAAAAAACCACGGAAGTCAAATTGACAACTAATTCATATTCCGAGATAATTAAGGACTGCCTCACGTGCGACTCCACGGATGTAATTTACATACTCCAATTTCCATGCAGAAAACCATATATAAGGTGGACAAAACGCCCGATGTCGGCGTGTTCTGTGAACTAGTTGTCAGACACTTAACTCTTTCCTATCAATTCATTGAGCTGGACGCAGGGGGTCCTTTTCAACTTTTATTAATACGATCAGTGTAAAACTACAAGAAAATAACAGTATTCAGTACAAGGTATACAGCATATCTCAGTCCATCACATTATGTAGATACATGGATTACACAGCATAGTGAATGTGAGGGACAGCTGCAAGGCAGAAGAGATAGCTCAAAAGACATCAGAACTAGAAAGCTATTAATTACAATACAGGGAATTATAGTAACTCACCGACTGTGCTATGATGAGGAAAACAACAGAAAACTAACTGTCTAATGCAGAGACATAGTGTGACTGCCACACATGAGGAAAGATGGCTGGTGAAGAGGAAGGGGGCTGGACTAAAACAAGGCATGATGGGAACTACGGAGCCCTGCAAAGGAAAATGTTAGTCAGCATAGAAACATTTGAGGCAGAATAAATGAAGCTGCAATACAAAAACATGTCAATAGGTGGAGCTGTTGGATAACTAATGAGAAATATTGCTGAGAAGGCATAACACTACTCGTCTGGTTTCCAAGGGATACCACATAAACATTTCAACTGGAATGTAATAGAACAAGTTCAGAAACTGGTCTAAGAAACAGTTTTCCGTTTTGCTTGGTGATCTTGATCTCCGTCTTCCTGACTTTTCTGTCTTGGCTTGGGAAGACTTTAGTCACCAATCCTAAAGGCCACTCATTCTGCTTGGACTGGTTGTCTTTTACTAGAACAATGTTTCCAGGATCTATGTTGGGCCTACTTGTTTGCCATTTTTTTCTTGCCTGTAACGTGGAAAGGTACTATATTATCCACTTGGTCCAAAAAAAGGTCTGCTAACATTTGAACTCTCTTCCACTGTGATTTGTACAAGTCTTTAGCAGTAAACTCCTTTGGAATAGTCGTGGTTGCATTAAATTTTTGTGTGAGGAGAGCTGCAGGAGTAAGCAGAGATGGGTCTTCAGGATCTTTGGATATGGGAACCAGTGGTCTAGCGTTTATAATAGCTACTACTTCAGCCATGAAGGTAGTGAGTGTCTCGTGAGTGAGCTTCAAAGGGCCTAGTTGCAGAAAGATGGAGTCAAGTATTCTCTGTGCAATGGCGATCATGCGCTCCCAAACACCTCCCATGTGAGATGAGTGAGGTGGGTTGAAAGTCCATGTCCTAGTTCGAAAAGGTATCTTTCTACTTGGTTCACATCCAGATTTGAAGGAATCTTTAGCTCACCACAAGCGCCAACGAAGTTGCATCCTCTGTCAGATCGGATATGTTTTACATGTCCTCTGAGAGAAATGAAGAGTCTGAGTGCATTTATAAAGCTAGATGTGTCCATCGCCTCAATGACTTCTATATGTACAGCTCTAACACTCAAACATGTGAATAAGACAGCCCAGCGCTTGCTGTTTGCGTGTCCTTCTCGCGTATGTTGTGCAATAACTGACCAGGGACCAAACACATTGAGACCCACGTTGGTGAAGGGGGGTTCAGTACTCAAACGGTCCGCTGGAAGGTCGGCCATTTTTTGGAATTGACATGAACCACGGAGTTTACGACATACGATACATTTGTGAATGACCTTACCGATAAGTCTCTTAGCTCCTACTACCCAGAATCCGGCTTCTCGTGGGGCTCCTTCAGTTATCAAGCATCCTTGATGCTTAACCTGTGCATGACAATACTCGACCAGCAGAGAAGCAACGTGACCATGAGGGATTATGATTGGAGTACACTCGTTGACTTTGAGCTTTGCATTTGAAATGCGTCCACCAACTCTCAACAGTCCATTAGCATCTATAAATGGGTCAAGTTTCTTAAGAGGACTATCTTTAGGGATGCCTATGCAATTTTTGAGGGACTCTATAGTCTGCATATAAGCCTCGTACTGGACACAACGGATGATAACCTGTTTTGCCTGCATGAACTCATCCGCTGAGTAAGATTTATGGCAATAATGCCAGCCTTTGCATAGAACTGATGTAGACTGCGTGGCTTTAAAGGATTTGACAATGTGAATCAGGCAAGCTAAGGCTCTGTAGGCTGACCTCCAGGTGGCCCTTTAGCGATTGTTGTATTAAGTGTGGAAACTTGAGGTCGTATGTCCACATCTGATTCAGGCTCAAAAAGTTCATGCGTGTGTTTTTGAAGAGTGGTGGGTGTTGGTTGATACAGGAATGTAGGCCCTACCAGCCAGGTAGTGTCTTTAAGGCATGATGCTTGCCCAGCTCTGGTGGCATGGTCAGCAGGATTGTGGATAGTTGTTACATAACCCCACTGAAAAGGCTGTGAAGACTTCCTAACTCTAAGTACTCGGTTGTTCACGTAGACATAGAATCTCCTAGTCTCGTTATGAATGTATCCCAACACTACTTTGCTATTGGTGAAGAATTCTGCATCTTCAAACCATAGGTCAAGTTCTGATGTGATGAGTTCTGCCAGCTCAATAGCAAGAACAGCAGCACAGAGCTCTAGTCTTGGTATGGTAGGTTCGGGACATGGTGCTAGCTTGGCTTTTCCCATGACGAACCCTATGTGGACATGACCTGAGTTTTCAAATAAGCAACTGCAGCTATGGCTTTTACTGAAGCATCACAAAGTATGCACAGCCTCCTGGAGAGGACTTCTTCAGAGGATACATACGTGTATGGCCTATGTATGTGGAGATCGGACAATTCACGTAGCAAGGTCTTACCTTGGATGATCACAGGTGCAGCGAATCCAAGGGGATCGTACAGGCTGTTGATTGTGGACAGGACGCCTTGTCGAGTGAAGGGTTTTTGCTCTAGGTTGACCTGAAATGTGAAGCTATCAGACTTGAGGTCCCAGTTCAGTCCTAGACTACGTTGTACAGGAAAAGAGTCTGTAGCTAAGTCCAGGTCCTTCAAGTTGTTGGCATAGTCTTTTGTAGGAAAGGCCTCCATCATGGCTTTGCTATTAGATGCTATCTGATGTAGCCTGAGGTTAGAACAAGCGAGAGCACTCTGAGTCCTTTTGAGTAAGCCCGATTGTAGCCTCTGACGATGGAAGAGACTTTAGACCGTCATCTACGTAGAAGTCTCTTTCAATGAACTGTCAGACATCTTCATCAAAGTCTGTTTCACTTCCCTGTGCGGATCTCTTAAGCCCATAGATCGCTATAGCAGGGGATGGGCTGTTGCCAAAAACGTGCACCTTCATACGGTATTTTACTATGAATTTGGTAGGTTCGTTATCTTTGAACCAGAAGAAACATAGGAAGTCTTTATGTTCTTCATTGACAAAGAAACAATGGAACATTTGCTGTGATGGCAACTGGTTCTTTACGGAATCTGATGAGAACACCAATGAGATTGTTGTTAAGGTCAGGTCCTGTTAAAAGAACGTCATTCAGAGAAAGTCCCTGGTATCTTGAGCTGGAGTCAAACACACGTATCTGATCTGGTTTCTTAGGGTGATAGACACCAAATATTGGGAGATACCAGCATTCTTTGCTCTCTTCCAGAGGTGGAGCCAATTCCGCATGGCCATTTTCGAATATTTTGCTCATGAAAGCAAGGAAGTGTTTTTTCATCTCTGGCTTCCTTAGAAAGTTGCGCTTTAGCAAGGTAGTGTTAGAGCTGTCTCCCTGTTGTTAGGAAGACGAGGTCTCTGAGGCTTAAACGGTAGCGGGGCCATTGGTTTCATCTTTGTGAAATCCTTGATCCATTATCTTCAAGAAGGTCTCATCTTTGATTGAATGAGCTATTTTATGATCCTCTTTAGTCTTTTGGAAAACAGTGCACCCTAGATGATCTTCATATCCATTGCACAGATAATCAGTGGCATATCTGCCATCTCTGGTGTTTGGGTGTGCTAGGTTGGTAGGCTTCTCTCTCACAAGGAATTTATTGGGACAGGGCAGAAAAAGGGATGGGCGCCCGCTCTCTAACATGCTTGTGTAAAGAGAGTTGACGTTTGTGAGTGTTTCCTAGGCAAACGTCCCCTATAATGACCCATCCTAGGACTAGTTTCTGAGCATAGGCAGAGTTATGAGGACCATTTATCTGCTTTCCTCACTTGGTGAACTCTAATAATGTCTCTGCCAGCAAAGTACCAACTTGGCTTGAGGATCTAGTGTGGGGATGAGATGC
>ONZH01024291.1:0-13800 GCA_900303285.1 Rhinella marina
ATATCTTCAGTGTTGTCCCATGAAAAGATATAATAAAATATGTACAAAAATGCAAGAGGTGTACTCACTTTTGTCACATACTGTATATATATATATATATATATACATATATATTTATATAAAAGAAAAAAGAGGCAGCACTCTCCAGTAAAAAAGTGAAAAAATGAAAGTCTTTATTTACCCATGTGGGATTGCGACGTTTCGGCCCAGACTGAGTCTATACAGACACACAGATAAAATTCCGTTAAAGAAAGACAAACCCACAATGGTCACTAAAATAACTTTAGGCTCCTTTCACATGAGCGAGTTTTCCGTGCGGGTGCAATGCGTGACGTGAACGCATAGCACTCGCATTGAATCCTGACCCATTAATTTCAATGGGTCTGTGTACATGAGCGTTTTTTTCACGCATCAGTTCTGCGTTGCGTGAAAAAAGCAGCATGTTCTGTATTCTGCGTTTTTCACGCAGCCCTGGTCCCATAGAAGTGAATGGGGCTTCAGTGAAGAACGCATTGCATCCTGAAGCAAGTGCGGATGCAATGCATTTTTCACTGATGGTTGCTAAGAGATATTGTTTGTAAACCTTCAGTTTTTTATCACGCGCGTGAAAAACGCATCAAAACACATTGCAACCACGCGGAAAAAAATTAACAACTGAACGCAATCGCAGACCAAACTAACTGAACTTGATAGCAAAATGATGCGAGTTTTCCTGAACGCACCCTGAATGCATCTGGACCTAATCCATCACGCTCGTGTGAAAGGGGCCTTAACCTGGCATACGTCATAATAATAAAAAAAATTACTGAAAATCAACTAATGAAGATCAGACATTGCTTTTGAATTGTGATTCTACAGAATAATTTATAAAACAAACTAATGAAACTGGCCTGGCCAAAATTATGGTACCCTTAACCTCAATGAGACAGGTATTTTGGCCCACTCCTCGTGAACAAACTGCTCCAGCTGTCTCAAGTTTGAAGGGTGCCTTCAACAAACTGCATGTTTCAACTCCTTCCCCAGATGTTCATAAGGATTTAGATCAGGGCTCATAGAAGGCCACTTCAGAATAGTCCAGCGACCAAACCTGAAGCTAAACCTGAAACCCATAGAAGTCAATGGGGACCTGAACTTTGGTGCTGTAAAATAGTCATAGTAAGGGTTAGAGGGCTGCAAAAAGAAGCAAAATGGGGGTAAGAGCTTGCCTTGAAAACAAATGTGGAAATAACCGAGTAGAAAAATTATAATCTTGAACCAGGAGGCGGAGGTCCAAGTAGATTAGGAGGTTGAGGAGGCGGTGGACGTGGCAGTGTAGGTGGAAGAGGCGGAGGAGGTAGCCAACAGTTTTTTTGTGTTTAGTTTTGGGGGGGTTTTTTTTCTTACATTTTTTTAATTTAATTTATTTTTTATTTGTCTGTTAATTCTGTGTGTGACCTATATCCATTTTTTGGGGTGTGGTCGGTATACTTCTGTACTCTGCCAATATAACAAATAATAATCTTGAGCCAGGAGGTGGACGTTTGAGTGGAAGAGGAGGTGGACATGGCGGTGTAGGTGGAAGAAACAGAGGAGGTAGCCAACACTGTTTTTGTGTTTTTTTATTTGGTTTTTTTCTTTCTTTTTTTTTATTTTTTATTTGGGTAGGCCCCAAAGCATTGGGAAGTGGCAAACTTATATGGAGTATAACTATGGCTGGGGCGGCCGGTATACTCCTCTACTCTGCCAATACAACAAATAATAATCTTGAACCAGGAGGTGGAGGTCTGAGTGGAAGATGCTGTGAAAATGGCGGTGTAGGTGGAAGAGGCAGAGGAGGTAGCCAACACTGTTTTTGTGTTGTTGTTTTTTTCTTTATTTTTTTTCTTTCATTTTTTTCTTTTTGTTTTCTTTTTTCTATTTGGGGAGGCCCCAAAGCATTGGGAAATTGCATACAGAACAAACTTATATGGAGTATAACAATGGCTGGGTGTGGCCAGTGTACATCTCTACTCTGCCCAAGGTACAGATAAGTCCTGTGGGATCCATGCCTGGTTTATTTTAATGAACATGAGCTTGTCCACGATGGCTATGCACTTGCCGCAGGGCACCAGGCCAGGCTTGAGGCTCAGCAGCACCAACCACTGACCAGTCTGTTCTTTGATGCCCATCCACAGCGCCTGCGCAGTATGGGGTTTTTCCCCCAAACAGAGGAGTTTCAGAATAGCCTGCTGTTGTTTCCCCCTGGCTGTGCTGAAGTTGGCGGTGCAGGTGTTATGCTGACCGGATGAGGAGGCAGTAGAGGAGGGTGAGGAGGCAGTGAAGGAGATAGCGGAGGAGGAGGCAACAGAAAGCATTGAGAAACTTCCAGCAATCTTTGATGGTGGTAGGACATGTGCCAAACCATTTTCTGCCTCAGGCCCTGCTGCCACTACATTTACCCAGTGGGCAGTGTGTTGAGTTATTTTGAGGGAATACAAGATGTACACTGACTACTTTACATTGTACCAAAGTGTCATATTTTCAGTGTTGTCCCATGAAAAGATATAATAAAATATGTACAAAATTGCAAGGGGTGTACTCACTTTTGTCAGATACTGTACATATATATACACTGGAGATCAAAATTAGAGAACACACAATTTCCTAAATGTCAAGGTCACTATGTAGTCCTATGTGAATTTATCCTAACAGGAGTTAAAGAGCAGTATTTTAAATATATTTCATGAGTTGCATATATTCTAAAGCACAGTATAAAAAACTTAAATGAGGTATTTGAAAAAGAACACTGATCAAAATTAGAGAACATTTTCAGACACCTGCAAGTTGATGGTGTTACTGTGGCACCTGGTGTTAATTTCCTTAATTATCTGACAAACCCTATTTAAATGGCAGCCTAACTTTCCAGTTTTCACTGACTTTGCAAGATGGAAAGCCGTTCCAAAGTGACTGAAACCCTCCGTCAGCAGGTTGTCAAGATGAAGGCCAAAGGGCTGACCCTATCAGCCATAGCAAGAGAAGTTGGTCGTTCCAAGTCTGTGATTTCTAGAATACTGCATCTTTACAACTCCACAAACTCATTCAAGTCCCCCAAGAAGGCTGGTCGTCCACGAAAGACAAATGCAAGAGAGGACAGGATAATGCGGAGAATCTCCATGGGCAATCGGTTCAACACTGTAGCTGAAATTGCTCACCCGTTCAGCACTGAACAGGGTAAGGATCTATCTCGTCATACAATGTCTAGACGTTTAAGAGCACTTGGACTGAAAGCCCACTCTGCAGTGACCAAACCTCTCATTAGCAGAAAGAATCAAAAGGCTAGATTAACCTTTGCTGAGGAGCATGTTGTGTGGACAGAGGAAAAGTGGTCCAGAGTTCACTTTAGTGATGAAAGCAAGTTTAATTTATTTGGGTCTGATGGGAAACATTATGTTCATCGACAAACTGGGGAAAGACTGAACCCAAAGTGTGTAAAGAAGTCAGTGAAAGGTGGAGGAGGAAATGTCATGGTTTGGGGAATGTTTTCAGCAGAAGGAGTTGGGCCTCTCATACAGCTACATGGCAGAGTGAATGCAAGTGTATAGCAGAACCTTCTTTAACAACACGTGGCTCCTTCCTTGCGTTTGTCACTCAATCAGCCAGCAATTTTCATGCATGACAATGCCCCCTGTCACACAGCAAAACGGGTAAAGCAGTTCCTTGAAACTGAAAACATTGAAACAATGAAATGACCAGCTCATAGTCCTGATCTAAACCCAATAGAAAACCTCTGGAAAATCCTTGGTGACAAAGTTATGGCCAATAAACCCACTACAGTCACCGAACTGTGGAAGAAACTGCAAAAGGAGTGGACCAAAATCACACCAGAGCAGTGTGGGAGACTAGTGATGTCCTGTAGCCGCAGATGTGCTGAAGTCATTCAAAGCAAAGGCCTGTACACTTCCTACTGACTGTTGTAACCTTCGGAAAATTTAGTTGTAATCTTTCTCTGTGCTACAGTCATTGCTGTTCTCTAATTTTGATCATTGTGCTTTTTGCAAAATAAAGATTTTTTGGTGAAGTACTTTGGTTATTTTGTTAAACGCTGTTCTAGTGGCATGGTATACCACTAACAAAAAATCCTTCAAATGTTGACCAACGAAGATTGCATTATTTCTGAAAAAATCAAGTGTTCATGAATTGCTCTCTAATTTTGATCTCCAGTGTGTGTGTGTATATATATATATATATATATATATATATATATATATATATATACACATTTGCAGACACACACATAGACAAAATTCCGTTAAAGAAAGACAAACCCACAATGGTCACTAAAAAACTTTAAACGGACATAAAAAAAATTTGTACTGTGTGGCTGGCGCTGCGTGACCACCATCTCTTCCTCCAAAGTGCACACATCACTTGGATGACCTTGATTCCATGTGGGGTCTAAGACCTCATCATCCTCCACATCATCTTCCACCCACTCCTCACCCCTGCCCTCATGGCTGGTCTGCACCCTGCAGAAAGCCGCAACAGTTGACACCTGTGTTTCATCATCATTCATCATCAGAGAGGTGATGTGGTGGCTCTCCCATGTGCTCATCCTCAACCATGAGTGGTTGGGCATCAGTGCATTCAATCTCTTCCACTTCTGGGGAAGGGATAGGTGGATGGCCCTCGAAACCCCAGCCACAAGAGTCATCAAAAAGCAGAAGTATCCTGTCCCTACGTTAGAGCAGAATTGTGGAGCAACATGTGATTCAGCATTTACGCGAGCTGGGTCACGTACTGCGCCAGCCAATCACAGCCATGCCAATAATAGGCATGACTGTGAGGGCTTCAAACTGCCCACAGCTTAAGTTTGTTGATTGGCTACACTGCAGCCTTTCAACAAACTTTATTTATTATCTGAACACCGAACGCGGATTTCTGTGGCAAGGTCCGTGTTCAGGTTCGAGTGCCTGAACGCCGCAATGTTCGGTACAAACCCACGCATTCTGGTTCGCTCATCTCTATCCAGAATGCCTTGATAGTCTTTAGATTTCATAGTACACTGCACAGTTTCAAGACATCCTGTGCCAGATGCAGCAAAGCAGCCCCAAAACAAAACCAAGCCTCCTCCATGTTTTACAATAGGTAACATGTTCCTTTTTTGTATGTTTTCATTTTTGCATCTGTGAATATAGTGCTGATGTGATTTGCTAAAAAGCTCCAGTTTTGTCTTATCTGTCTAAAGGATGTTCTCCCAGAAGCTTTTGTGGCTTGTCAACATGCATTTTGGCAAATTCTGTTCTCGCTTTTTTATCATTTGCTTTCAACATAAGGTTTCCTTCTCAGTCATCTTCCATTAAGTCCACCTTGACAAAGACAGCAACGGATGATGCAATCTGACAATGATGTACATTGATTGACCTTAGAGTTTACCTCTATTTTCTTTGGAAGTTGTTCTGGGCTGGTTTGGTTACCATTAGTGTTGAGCGAGCATGCTCGGCCGACTCCGAGTCCTAAAATATATAATAAATTGGTACATTTAGTTCAGTGCAGTATGTGCTGAATATATTTTCATAAGAATTTGGGAACATGATGAAATGTCCTATAAATGTCTGTTCTATTCCTGATATAAGGATCTAGGCTTTTAGTTGAGATGGCTGTGTGCTGCCCTTTATGTAGATGTCAGAAGTGAAACGCCTCTGGTACAGATCAGAGGAAAAAGGCGCTTGGAAGCAATGGCTGCACTCATCTCAGATCTACTAGAGAAAACAGGATTAAAGGGGTTTTCTCACTACCCTGTTTCTCCAAAAATAAGCCCTAGTGCTATTTTGCAGGGTTTTAGTAGTAGGCATAAAATATAATCCCTACTCCAAGTATAAGCCCTAGATACAGTGAGCGCCTCCAGCTCTAGGTTATGTTGCATGACATCACTGACACAGACAAGGAGAATAGGAATACTGTAGCCTTACACTGTACCCAGGATGGTAGAAGGCACGGCAGAATCCACTCACCCAATCACGAGATGCTTCTACTGCCTTCCATGTCTTGCCTCCTGAGAGGAGATACCATAGAGATAGCACAGTGCCACTGCCAGAATCCTGCCTCCCAAGTCCACCTCCCAAGTGCAGAGAAGAGATAGAGAGATAGGGCACAGTGCATTTGCCCCAGAGAGAACGTGAGAGAGAGTGCCAGTAACACACACTGACACTACACCACCAAATAAGCCCTACCCCAAAAGTAAGCCCTAGCCCTTTTTTCGGAGGAAAAAATAATATAAGACCGTGTCTTATTTTCGGAGAAACACGGTAGTTACAAAGATTAGATTTCTACATAAAGGGGCAGTTAAAAGAAGACATTTTGTAAATACAGTGGTCAGTAGATTTTACTTTAGTCATGAACTATAGACAGTTCAGCAGGTCTCTCACTGTACACAGGTTTCTATGGTAACCTGGAGACCAGAAAGACTGTTATCTGGTTGGCTGAGAGCAGGAGTGACCTCAGTAAGCAAAATGCGTTGAGGACTGAGAAGGATGGCTTTACCTGTAATTGTGTTAGAGATTACAACCTCCTGCTCAGTCAGAGTAAGTTATTATATGCTAATAACTGCTGCAGACCCCCCTCCACCACGGCCTGAGGAGACATAGTGAGTGCAAACTTCCTGTCAGGCAGTGAATCAATGTGCTGAGAAAACCCCTTTAAGGCAAGTACTTCTTAGTATATCTAAACTTTCAATAAACTGTGCATACATCAATTGTCCAGTGCATGTTCTCTCTGTATGCTTTATGTTTTAGTTTGCTTTTCCTCTGAGCTCATGTTTGGAGAGGTTAGCTGCTTTGATGGCTTCTATATGCTGCTGATGCAAAGAACATAGAGCCTTATGTATGAAAACTGTCTAGGTGTAGAAGTTTCTTTGTTGCCCATAGAAACCAATTAGAGCTCCCCTTTCATTTCATATAGTGCTCTGGAGAAATGAAAGGGGAGCTCTGATTGGTTGCTATGGGCAACAAAGAAAGTCTTAGACCTAGACAGTTTTCATACATCAGGCCCTTAGTGAGCTGTACCCAGAGAAGATATCTAGTAAAAAATATATTACAAACTCTTTTTGTCATGACATATCTGTGCTATTGATTTATGCAAAGTTTGTTTAAAGTTATCATTTAAACATGCGCCATGTATGAGGGAGTCGGGAGTCAGAGTCAGGGGAAATTGAGGAGTCGGAGTCGGGGCTTTGGCTTACCGACTCCACAGCTCTGATTGCAAGACCAGCTTTTTTTTTTTCCTCAGATGGGGATACTATATAATCATTAAACTATACTTCTCCCACCCATCATCATCCGGGAACAATTTATTTATTTCCAATATACTCACAAAAAAGGTACAATTCAAGAATAACAATCTACAACATTAATCCACTACTTCACTTTCCATATCACTTCTGCATCGACCTCCCCTTTCCTTTTTTTATCCCACAAATAACACACATATAACTTTCCTAATACCATTCGTACACTATCTCTAACTGTCAATTCTTTCCTCTTAAACACATATACATTCCTTACATCCCACAGCACTTCTTTTATACAAGCCAACAACAACCACAACACTCTCTCCTTCACCACATCACTCATACCCAAACCAAACATAAACAACTCAAAGGACAACAAACTGATCCCAGTTATTTCTTTACATAATGGTCCCATTCTTCTAATTAGTGTTGAGAGAGCACCTCTGTGCTCGTATGCTCGGGTGCTCTGGCCGAGCACAAGGGGGTTGCTCGAGTGCTCGGCCGAACACCTGAGCATAATGTTAGTCAATGGGACTAAACTAGGCACCCCCAGCTCGGAAGAGGGGAGGGTGTCTGGTTAATAGAAAAAGGTCAGAATCGCGACTTCTCCTCTTTTACTCCTTTCACTCGTAAAAGTATGCTAATTAACTGAATTTGTACGCATTAGCATACAAATGCGTACGCATTAGCATACAAATGTGTAGCATTAGCATACAAATGTGTAGCATTAGCATACAAATTCATACGCATTAGCGTACAAATCAACATTACAGTGCGGGGAAGAGACATTGCGCTCGAGTACACTCTGTGTTCGGCCGAACACCGAGCGGACCCGAGCGTAGGCATGCTCGGCCGAGCATGCTCGCTCAACACTACTTCTAATCAAATCCCTCGCAAACTTACAATTCCAAAATAAATGTACAATACTCTCGTTTCCACCACAACCCTCCCTAGGACACACATCACTTCTAACTAGAGATGAGCGAATATATTTGTAAATATTCGTTATTCGCACGAATATTTGCATACTCGGAAATATTCGCTATTCGTACGAATAGCATGCGAGACTCGTGTTTTTTTTAAAACTCCTCCCTGCAAGTTTAGCGCCTATTTTTTTTTTTGCCAATAAACATGCAGGGAAGCCTGGGGGACCTACTGCCATGACCTTCTACCTTTTCTACGTGTCTACAAGTGATTGGCTGCCTTCATCAGGTGACGTACAAATATATATAGAAGCGTACGTCCCGGGCTCGGCTCAGACAGCAGTGGTTTTAGGAGAGGGAAAGACTGTTCGTGAGAGAGGGATAGAGAAGCGTTCTAAATTAGCGAATATTAGTTTATATTAGGCAGGGAACTGCATTTGAGAACCCAAAAGTCTTTTTAAAGACTCTTCTTCACTTCATATTTCTGCAAGCTGCCCAGCACAAATATACTGAATATATATATATATATATATATTTATATATATATATAGAGAGAGAGAGAGAGAGATATATATGCGTGCATTCGCGAGACTTGAATTCGTACGCAACAGCGTATAGAGTAAAAGCGTATAGTAGCATATAGTAGCAATAGCGTACGCTTTATTGGACAAGGTCCTGTCGCTCCTTGCACTGTCTCTGCCTGCTCCATGCATGCTGCCCCTGGTGTTCCCTATCCATTTCCGTTGTGTTTTCATCACTTTCAGAGATTTTCAGGTGTTTAGGCAACCTTGCCTGCAACGAACTTTGGTCCCCTGCAAAAATATTCGTATCTCCCATTGACTTCAATAGGATGCGTTATTACGTACGAATATACAAATATTTGGAAAAATTCTTCTGAGTACCGAGCACACAAATATTTTAGTATTCGCTCATCTCTACTTCTAACTAATCAACGATTCCTCTGAAATTCTTTAACTGGCAACACCCCATGTAAACTCTGCCAAACCACTTCACTCTGCCTATTCGTTAACCCATCCATCCTAACTTTCCTCCATACCTTCTCTATATCAGCACCCCTTACCATATTTATTCCACACTGTATACCAGATTCTTATTATGCAACATCTTCATATCTACTCCACATAATTCATACTTGACCAAAAACGTATACACCCACATATACCATACTGGCACCCCAAACAAAATTGGAACTCTCAGATCCCTCACACACCACTTCAACCGTATCAAGTAGGTTCCAAATAAATACCTATACATACATGAGTATTTTGCCTCTATATTAACTATTCTTAACAAAAACAAAATAATATTAACTCCAAAATATACCTCTAAATTTGGAAACTCCAAACCACCTTTACTTATCCTTTTAACCAATACTTCTCTCCTGGCTCTCTCCATCTTCGATCCCTATAAGAAAACAAACAAAACTCTATTCAGACATCTCATCATCATATAACCTGGTGGGAAAACAACTGCAATATACAAAAAAAATAGGCAAGATAACACTCTTAATAACCATAATTTTGACAAAAAAGGACAAATCCCTCATCCGCCAAAAATTCAACTTATTTTGTACTCTCACCTTCACCTCTTCCCAACTACAATCCCACAACAATCTCTCAACATACACACATTCTCATGGATCCTCCTTCCAGGTACCACACAACACTGTCCTTCCCCTATCACTCTATCAATCACTTCTTTCATTCTATTTGCAAATATCTTTGCGTAGATTTTGTAGTCACAATTAAGCAACGTTATCGGTCGCCAATTTCTTAAGTCCTTAAAGTCTCCTTTTTTCGGAATCAAAGTAATCACCTCAGATTGCATACTATCAGCCATTTTCTCATTCATCCACATAAACCTACACAATTCTACCACATCAGTTCCTACCACATCCCACATCCTCCTACAGAATTCAACAGGAAGCCCATCCTCCCCTGGAGTCTTATTAGCTACCATACTACTGACCATCCTCCATACTTCATCACTCGTTATATTCTTCATCACACACACTCTCTCTTCTTCATTCAAACTCATTTCTATCACACTTAACACATCATCCTCCAACCTCTCATCCCTCCATTTCTCTGCATACAATTCCTCATGAAATTTTGCAACTTCTTCATTCACTTCTTCTCCACTCACCTCACTACCACCCTGATTATAACATACATGTATACACTGCCTCTTTCCAAACACCTTTTTGGAAAAAAAAAAAGGTGTACATTTTTCATTCTTCTCCAAATTATCTAATTTTGCCCTATAAATTATACTTCTACCTCTCTCAGTCAAAAATTCTTTAATCTCACGTCTCACTTTCACTATATCCTCACTCACACCCTCCTCTCTTAACTTATACAAAAACGTTAACCTAGCATTCAATCTCACATACCCCTCTCTTTTTACTGCTGCCGTTTTATATCCTAAATTCTTAAAAAAGGACCTCGTTTTCATTTTAACCCAATCCCACAACTTGCACATATCACTAAAATCACTCTTTCTCCTACACCAGCTTTCATACAGTCTTCTATATTCCAGTTTCACATCCTCACTTTCCAATAAACTCACATTTAATTTCCACAACCCACGTCCATACACTCCCATACACAACTTATTTCTGCCTACAACTCAAAGGATGAAAATGTTGTGATACAAAACAATAATCTAACCTACTATGAACTCTACCCCTATCCGCATGATAGGTCTTCAACTTAGGTTCTATTTTGCATAAATTCTGCATATCAACTAACTTAAAATCTGAAAGTAAATCTACTAGCACCTTCCCTGACACATCAATTAAACTTTTGTCTATGTCACAATTCATATATCCTACAAGAATTACTAGCATTCTCCCAGGAATAAATAATCTCACCTTTTCAAACAAAAGTTTCCATTCATTCTTATCTATAGGTGCATAAATATTTATCACACTAAATTTCACATTTTTATATTCAAAATTTGCTAGTATACACCTCCCTTCTTCTATCACCATAAAACTTATTAAAGACACATCCCTCCCTTTAACTAAGAAACCCACTCCATCATTTTTATTTAGAACACTCCCTGACCACACAGACTTTCAATACACCCACTCTTCTTCTCCTACTGACTCACACAGGCCACATTCCTGTAAACAAAAAATTGCAGCATCTTCTTGTGCTAAAAACTCAAAAATAGCCGATCTTCTGACCTTACTTTTAAATACTCTCACATTCTGTGAGCAGATCTTAAAACCCATACTCTTATCTAACAAAAAAATTGTTTCGCCACCTCCACCAGAATCCATACTCTCCTCTTCCAAGCTCTCAAAGGGGTTGCTGGTTTCCGGACCACTTGTATAACCCCTTCGCTTCTTGACAACTTTAGCCTTCCGTATGACTGAAATGTTCTCTTCTTCCTCCTCCATATCAGATTCCCCACCAACCTCCCTTGGACTCTTTCCAGTCCGCCCTCCCCCAGACGCCTCCCCAGAAAGAAATTCTCCAATATTTGCTGGGTCAGATGCACTTGGTAAGTCCTCCAAGGTTCTTACAGGTTACAGGTTCTTACAATTTCCTCCAAGGTTCTTACAGGATATCCTTCAGGGCGGGGTGCACCATGCGGTTCAGTAGCATGGCGCAACACAGTCCCCTCCCTTCTTTCCCTCCTCACACCCTCACTCACCACAGCAGCAAAAGTTCTTCTTCTCTGTTCTGCCCACTCATCCTGGACTATCTGCTGCTGCTTCATGTTCTCATGTCTTTGGGCTGCAGTACTTGGACAATTCCTGTACATGTGATCTGTCTTCCCACATATATCACATGCCCTAGGGGCTGGGCATTCACCAGGGGTATGTCCCTCCTTTTTACAGTTGCTGCAACACACTCCTTTCTCACATCTCTCCTGAGTGTGTCCAAAGGAATATCAGTTCCGGCAATATGTCGGCTTTCCAGGATACATCAGGAAACCTCTATTCCCAGCCACAGAAAAATTTGCCGGTGATGACTAAAGCCTCCCACAGAATGCGGATCCACCTTCAACTTGACTTTGAATCGGTACTTACAATTAAAAATGCTGAGACGATTCAGCTGGGGGACTGCCTTCCCCACATAGTCACAATATTTCAACAAAAAAAATCCGTAAGCAACTTAACTTCAGTGAATGGATTATAGACATGCACAACAATTGTAATTTCCTGAAGGCCAAACAATGGAGTTACCTTCACTCCCATTAAATCAGGATCTTCCGGATGGCTTCGGAACCATTCATATACCCCGAAACATAAATTCTCATTCAGGAAAGTTATGTCGTACACACCTTGCTTATGGAAGTTCTGGACACTATAGATATGATGTCTCTCAGCTCCAGCCTTGGTTTCCACAAGCTCTTGCGCCATAAACTCCAAAGTATTCTTCTTTGTATCCTTTGGGTCCACTTCCAAACGAATAGTGTTAGGGATTCCAGCCATTTTTCAGAACTGTCAGCTTAAGCCACAGAAGAAAAAGTATCGTCTCCTTTCTGGGAGAGAAAAAGCAAATCACTTCAAAACCTTGCACCTTTTTGACTATGTCCGGTCATGCCATGACCAGCCAGCAGGTCGAGAAGCTAACCAGCTCCCTATCCGGAAAGAACTGAGAGCCAGTGAGCCTCAAAGCTGTTAAAACTGAGTTGGATGGCTTGGGGGACCTGCACATTATCATTAGGGTGACAAAAAATTTTCTTTTTTTTTTTTTGGGTGCCAGCTAACTTTTCTCTCACTGCCTAGGAGGGCTGCACAAAAATTTACAGTTTTCAAATTTTTCTAATATAATATTTTATAACCTTTATAAACTGTTTTTTATGTAAGCTAATTTGCATAAACTCAGGCATATATGAAAGACATGCAACCTAGCAGAATCTGCCTGTCTATGTTTATGTAAATGAGTTTACATAACAAACAGTTTAAAAAGGTTATTGACTAGAGATAAGCGAGCACTAAAATGCTCGGGTGCTCGTTATTCGAGACGAACTTTTCCTGATGCTCGGGTGCTCGTTTCGAGTAACGAACCCCATTGAAGTCAATGGGAGACAAGAGCATTTTTTGCAGGGGACCAAGGCTCTGCCTAGGGAAGGCTGGGTGAAAACCTGGAAACCTCAGAAAATTATGGAAACACCACGGAAATGAACAGGAAACAGCAGGGGCAGCATGCATGGATGCCTCTGAGGCTGCCTAATCCCACCATTACCCCAAATTCTCCTGCAACAGCCTGGTGGTTACCCTCATGGCAATTGTGCTCACCCAGACCAAGAAAGGCGAGGCACATGCCCATCACATGTTAGGGAAGCACCCAACTAGGTGCAATGAAGGTCCATCACCCATGCCCATGCTGGCACTGCTCTCCTATCCACAGCCACACGATGCAGGCATAATCCTGACACAGCATGGCGGTGACACCAACAAGTGACCAAGTTAGATGAGGTAGCAGGTGAGCCACCCAAAAATTTAGCCTGATGCAGTATGGCGGTGACAACAGAGTGACCGAGTTAGACTGAGGTAGCAGGAGGTGAAGCACGGATGGAATTCGAAGGCAGGAGGGGTTGGAGGAAGAGGCATAGTAAGTCTGAGAAAAGTGGACCGAGTTAGGCCCCGCAATC
>ONZH01024292.1:0-62569 GCA_900303285.1 Rhinella marina
CATAGTAACATGTTCATAAGGCCGAAAAAGACATCTGTCCATCCAGTTCGCCTTTATCCTACAAGTTGTTCCAGAGGAAGGAAAAAAACCCCTGTGAGGTAGAAGCCAATTTCCTCCTTAGGGGAAAAAATTCCTTCCCGACTCCAATCAGACATCAGAATAACTCCCTGGATCAACGACCCCTCTCTAGTAACTATAACCTGTAATATTATTACCTCCAGAATACATCCAGGCCCCTCCTGATCTCTTTATAGTGAACTTATCATCACCACCTCCTCAGGCAGAGAGTTCCATAGTCTCACTGCTCTTATCGTAAAGAATCCTCTTCTATGTTTGTGTACAAAACCTTCTTTCCTCCAGACGCAGAGGATGTCCCCTCGTCACAGTCACAGTCCTGGGGATAAATAGATGATGGGAGAGATCTCTGTACTGACCCCTGATATATTTATACATAGTTTATTACATCTCCCCTCAGTCGTCTTTTTTCTAAAGTGAATAACCCTAATTTTTGATAATCTTTCTGGGTTCCTGTAGTCCACCCATTCCAGTTATTACTTTAGTTGCCCTCCTCTGAACCCTCCCCAGCTCTGCTATGTCTGCCTTGTTCACAGGAGCCCAGAACTGTACACAGTACCTCCATGTGTGGTCTGACTAGTGATGTGTAAAGTGGCAGGACTATGTTCTCATCACCGCCATCTATGCCTCTTTTGATGCAACCCATTATCTTATTGGCCTTGGCAGCAGCTATCTGACACTGGTTTCTGCAGCTTAGTTTACTGTTCACTAAAATTCCTAAGTCCTTTTCCATGTCAGAGTTACCCAGTGTTTACCATTCAGTAATGTACTGGTGACTTGCATTATTCCTTCCCATATGCATAACCTTACATTTGTCAGTGTTAAACCTCATCTGCCACTTCTCTGCCCAAGCCTCCAGTCTATCCAGATCCATCTGTAGCAGTGTACTGTCCTCTGTAGTATATATATATACAGTATACTGTCCTCTGTAGTATATATATACAGTATACTGTCCTCTGTAGTATATATACAGTTTAACGTCCTCTGTAGTATATATACAGTACAGTATAGCTGTCCTCTGTAGTATATATATATACAGTATATACGTATACCTCTGTTAGTATATACAGTATACTCTCCTCTGTAGTTATATACAGTATACGTCCTCTGTAGTATATATACAGTTATAACGTCCTCTGTAGTATATATACAGTATACTGTCCTCTGTAGTGTATATACAGTATACTGTCCTTTGTGGTATATATACAGTATAACGCCCTCTGTAGTATATATATAGTTTACTGTCCTCTGTAGTGTATATACTGTATACTGTCCTCTGTAGTGTATATACAGTATACTGTCCTTTGTGGTATATATACAGTATAACGCCCTCTGTAGTGTATATACAGTATACTGTCCTCTGTAGTATATATATAGTATACTTCTCCTCTGTAGTATATACAGTATAACAGTATTTAGTACTGTTTGTAGTTATTACTGTATACTGTCCTCTGTAGTGTAATATACAGTATTACTGTCCTCTGTGGTATATATACAGTATACTGTCCTCTGTAGTATATATACAGTATACTGTCCTCTTCTGTGTTAATTACTTTGCACAGTTTAGTGTCATCTGCAAAAATTGATATTTTACTGTGCAAGCCTTCTACAAGATCATACATACATAATAAAACATTTCAGGAATTGAGGATCTCCTCAGGTCTGGGATACTGTGGAGCGTGATGTGGTCACAAAACAATGTCATACTCACGGTATTGTAGACAAAACAAGTGAAAACAAGCAGGTTATGCTTCTGTTTCGATGTAGCGCTGCATAAAATTGCATCGAGGGATGCACGGGGCCCCTGGGGCCCTTAATATCCACCAAGCAGTAATATATCATTATTAGAAGATCAAAAGAGGAGGTGAACTGTAATAAGGGGTTAATCCAAACACACCCTTGACGTTCTCCTCCGGCATCCTTGCCTAATTCTCACTTTCTTATTTACTTATATAAGCAGTGACCTGAAGTCTGGGCGACACAAGGAACCGATCAATAAGCATCACCCGTGGGCAATAGCGCAGGGGGGGGGGGTCAGCGGTGGGATTGGGTCCTGCTGAGAGTTAAAACACGGGTCGAGGTTCATCGGAGCCGAGCAGCGCCCTAATTATTTCAATAAGGGTTTTTCGACAAACATAATAACATACCAGAGGAGGAATGAATAAAGACATATGCCCATTATGTTCACATCTCGCTGGAATGTTTCCCCGAGCAATCATTTGTATTTATGTATACACCAGAACCCGCGGCCCACGCCAAGATGTGGTCAAATGAAAATGTTTCGCTTTATCAGCTCCGCAATCTTCGCTGATCCTCTACACAATACCCAGATGAGATGGGATTAGAGTGGGGTTTTGGCGGATTTAACGTGCCCTTGATGGGCGATAAGGACAATTTGAGATGAACATGTGTAAAATCACATTAGAAATGGCAGTAAAAATCCATCCCTAAAAGTATGGGACGGTATGGTGGACCCACGCCAAGGGCTGGCATGCAAGACTAGAAAGGTCTAGCTACTGATGTGGACCTATTGGCCAGTGGTAGAACCAACAGAGCAGGTTGCTTCGTCCTTCGACAGTTTTTGATTGCCCGAGCTCTCACTTAGAGGGACCCCTTTTTAGTTTGTTAGCCCCTGGAAGTCAATGGGCATGATCCTCTATACCAGGGGTGGCCAACCTGTGGCTCTTGAGCCGCATGTGGCTCTTTGACTCTTCAAGTGTGGCTCTAGCTGTGGAGCAGGGAAGCAGTCAGGCTGGTGCACTCTCCACCCCATGCTCAGATCTCCTTTTCTGATCGGGCACCGTTGCTACTCTCCAGCTGGCTCTCCACTACTGTACGTCCTGACATCCTGATACACACAGTGTCAGATCGTAGTACGTGGAGACGCGCTATGACCTGACGTTTTGTGCATCAGGTCACAGTGCCCGATAAGGAGAGGTAGGTGATATTTTTTTTTGTTGATCTGAACATGGGGTGTCTTATCTGAGCAATGGGGATTTGATCTGAGCATGGGGTTTAATCTGAGCATGGAGAGTTAGATCTGAGCATGGGGGGTCTGATCTGAGCATGGGGGGTCTGGTCTGAGCATAAGGGTCAGACCTGAGCATGGAGGGGGGTCTGGTCCTGAGCATGATGGTAGGACCTGAGCATGAGGGGCTGTTCTGAGCAATAGGGGGGTCTTGATCTGAGCATGGGGGGGTCTGATCTGAGCATAGAGGGGGTCTGGTCTGAGCATGATGGTCAGACCTGAGCATGGGGGGGGGGGGGGTCTGGTCTGAGCATGATAGTAGGACTGAGCATGAGGGGGCTGTTCTGAGCATAGGGGGGTCTGATCTGAAGCAATGGGGATTTGATCTGAGCATGGGGTTTAATCTGAGCATGGAGAGTTAGATCTGAGCATGGGGGGTCTGGTCTGAGCATAAGGTCAGACCTGAGCATGGAGGGGGTCTGGTCTGAGCATGATGGTCAGACCTGAGCATGAGGGGGCTGTTCTGAGGCATAGGGGGGTCTGATCTGAGCATGGGGGGTCTGATCTGAGCATGAGGGGGGTCTGGTCTGAGCATGATGTCAGACCTGAGCATGGGGGGGGTCTGGTCTGAGCATGATGGTAGGACCTGAGCATGAGGGGGCTGTTCTGAGCATAGGGGGGTCTGATCTGAGCATGGGGGGTCTGATCTGAGCATGGGAGGAGATCTGAGCATGGGGGGGATCTGACACTGGGAGTCTGATTTGTGTTGTCTGATCTGAGCATCGGGGGTCTTATTTTAGGGTCTGATTTGGAGGTCTGATGAGGATTTGGGGATCTTATTTTAGATCAGATGAGGATCGGGGGTCTGATCTGAGGTATGATGAAAAATATTTGTTTCTTATTTTTCTCTTCTACTCATATGTAAATGTATACCTTGTGGCTCCTGGTAGTCATACATTTTTTTTCTGGCTCTTCGTGTCTGTAAGGTTGGCCACCCCTGCCTATACTAAGAGCCATTCTTCATACAAGATCTCATGTGCAACCTATTATGGTCCATGTTGTACACCTGCCATGGACTCATACTCTACCTTTATGTGCTTCCAATTCCAGATAGAGGATGATGTTTTCTAATGGTAAGATTCCATGGCATCATACAGAAGACTACGGTGCCTTAAGGAGACATCGTAAAGGGCACATGATCCTTAATACGTGCCACCAAGAGGTGCAATGGGTCCCAGTGCAAAATCTAGAAGAGAGTTCCAGCCTACCAAGTGCCGTTTATTGATACTGGCTTCTTCTCATGGGATAGAGAGATCTTTAGAGCTTCTCATGCACCAGGCTCTGAGTGCAACCGTTATCTCAGCACCCTGCTCGGGTTCAGGGGCATACATAGAAACCACTGGACCCCATAGCAAGAATCAGAATTGAGTCCTGATTCCTTGTTCCTATCACATCTCACTACCAGATATTGGTCACTCCCACCACCCACCTCTATTTTGTCCTGCAAAATGCAAGTACTCATTCCGGAACCTGACAGACCACATTATAGTGAATGGGATCTGGCAGGTGCCGGAGGTGTTCTGCATATGACAGATCCGGCAATTGCAGAATATCTGCTCCTGTGCTGAAACAGAATATCAGAATTTGATCGCAAGTGTGTATCTAGCCTTACCCAATGAACTGTGCTTGCTGCTTATTATAAACTGCAACATACCCCTCCCCCATGAACCGTGCCTGCTGCTTATTATATACTGCGACATACCCCTCCCCCATGAACCGTGCCTGCTGCTTATTATATACTACGACATACCCCTCCCAATGAACCATGCCTGCTGCTATTATATACTGCGAACATACCCCTCCCCATGAACTGTGCCTGCTGCTTATTATATACTGCGACATACCCCTCCCCAATGAACCATGCCTGCTGCTTATTATATACTGCGACATACCCTCCTACATGAACCATGCCTGCTGCTTATTATATACTGCAACATACCCTTCCCGCATGAAACTGTGCCTGCTGCTTATTATACACTGCGACATACTCCTCCCCCATGAACCATGCCTGCTGCTTATTATATACTGCAACATACCTCTCTCCCATGAACCGTGTTCTGCTGCTTATTATATACTGCAACATACCCCCCCCATGAACCGTGCCTGCTGATTATTATATACTGCAACATACCCCTCCCCCATGAACCATGCCTGCTTGCTTATTATATACTGCGACATACCCCTCCCCCATGAACCATGCGTGCTGCTTATTATATACTGTGACATACCACCTCCCCATGAACCGTGCCTGCTGCTTATTATATACTGCGACATACCCCTCCCCCATGAACCATACGTGCTGCTTATTATATACTGTGACATACCACCTCCCCATGAACCGTGCCTGCTGCTTGCTGCTGCTTATTATTAAGATCGCCAAGTGCCATACCACCACATGAACTGTGCCTGCTGCTGCTGCTTAAAACATAGAACAGTCCTAAACATACCAATCCGCAGCAAGCTCTGGTAGTACTGCTAATGCAGATTGGCCAGCCCAGCACAGAGACAGTGCTCACTGGACTCAAGTGAGACGTACTTAACGGAGCCACATACTCAGAGTAAGGGGGAGGGGGGTCCCCAGAGCATGGGGATGAGGAAGCAGTGAGTGTGGAACTAAAAGGCTGGACCCCCTTCCCCCACCGATCCCATGGCAGCTGCGTGGTGTGCTCCCATTGGTGGTATGCCACTGCTCTGTTGACAACATACAGTACATGGCTCAAGCACACAGTTTTGTCATGTGCATGTGGAAAGAGGATGTCAAAATTGGACATCCCCTTTAAGTGAGGTTACCATTGGTTGTGCTGATGTCATTAATACAAGAACTGGAGCTTATGCTTATGAGCCTAGTGATATGTGGAGGTGCAGTAGATTGATCTCAATATGTCATGCACTTTAGGCCTGTGAAGCCTCCTGAAGCTCGGAGAGAAGACTTGGAAAATTCCTTAAATTTTGCAAACTTGAGTTTTGACTTATGATGGACTGGGGTACAAGAGTCTTTATGAGTCCTTTAGTCTTTCCAAGCCATGAGGTGCAATGATTGATGTCCAGGAAAATATGAGATTTTTTGACTTGAATTTTAAAAAATTACTTTACCGATCCCACGACACACTCATTCCGATACTTGCTGGTCCACTGCTGATCTCTGCTTCCCGGGCCATCTTGGACTGTTCAGTCAATCACAGGTGGGTCATAGCTGAGGCCTATGCCAACATTGCCTATGCGAGAGGGACAAGGAAGTAGAGACCGGTGGGAGATCAAGGCAGTATTGGAACAGTAGTGGTGGAGTATTGACAGGGGCGGATTGGCCCTAGACCTTACAGGGAAATTTCCCGGTGGGCCGATGCCCAGGGTAATGCCTAAGCCCTCCTCATGGCCAGCCAGTGGAAGTTTTTGGGGATGTATTTTGTGCTGCTGGCAGTATTTTGTGATGCACTGTGGTATTTGGCTCTGTTGGGGTGGTATAATGTGCCACAATATGGTATTGCTGGCCCTGCCTTCCATCAATTTGGACCCAACTACAAAACAGGGCCTCTTTTAGTATTTTTTTCTAAGGCCACTTTAAGTTCCCAGTCCACCCCTGAGTATTGAAGAGATGAGGTGGAGTAACAATTTTTTTTTTTTTACTTTGTAAAGTCATTTTTCTCCTTTTTTAAAAACTATTTTCCAAGTAGGATGGACCAGTTTTAAGCTTATGTTTTTGAAGTCTGAAACAAGTGAAAGTTTGGAGCTGAAATTTTCATAGAGGATCGAAAAAATGGAGAATTATGGGAGGAAACTTTACCACAGATGATGAACAGTCCATCCACTTCTCCAGGTTTTCGTACAAACACGACCCTCTTTGGCCCTAACCAGAGGGATTTTGACCTTTTTGGACCTTTAGTTCCACCTTTCGGACAGGTGCACACTCGAGGTATTTGACGTCCCCTGATTGTTTCCCTTTGTAGTATACACAACTAATTGGTTCAACCGATGAAATGGACTCCACCGTGTAGTCATCCGATCTCCCATGTTGCATTCATGTTTACTCCACCCAATGTCTGATGTTCCCTTAAAGGGGTTCTCGGGAATTCAGAAAACGAAAATATGTAAATATTACTTTATTATAAATATATTCCCAAATACCTTTCATTAGTTATAATGGCTCGTTTTGTCTAGGGAGCAATGATTAGGAAAAAACAAAATGGCCACCATCCTATCAGTCCACACAAAACCTGTCCTAATCACACAGGAGGACAAGTTACTTCACAACACTGAGGTAAAGAGCTGCCTCATCCTCCTCTCTGCTCTGCTTGTCAGGGGTTATGATCCTGACTACAGTTTAATTTGATATTTAGCTGAATCTTTGTGGGAATGGAGCTCATCAAGAGACATGAAGTACAGAGAGGACGGACAGGACAGACTGTGGTAATGGAGGACTGCATACAAGAGCTGCTGCTCATTAGCCACATCTGCTTATGAACTCTATAACTACAGAGATTCAGCTGAAGTTCTTATCCTGTATTCAGGATCATAATCCCTGACAAAGTAGGAGAGGAGGATGAGGCAGCTCTTTTACCTCAGTGTTGTAAGGTAACTTGTCCTCCTGTGTGATTAGGACAGGTTTTGTGTGGACTGATAGGACGGCGGCCATTTTGTTTCTCCTAATCTTTGCTCCCCAGACAAAACGAGCCCTTATAACTAATGAAAGGTATTTGGGAATATATTTATAATGAAGTAATATTTAAGTATTTTCATTTTCTTAATTCCTGGAGAACCCCTTTAAGGGCCCTTGCACACAACCATAGGCGCTCCGAGACATATGGTCCGTGAGCGTGCCATATGTCCCGGAGCGGCACAGATCGTGCGCACAGTAGCGCACAGCATCATAGATTACTATGATGCTAGTGCACTTCGGGCCGCCCGAGGGACTATTGTCCTGTACTGTATGATTTTATGAGTGCGAGACAATAGCCCCGTGGGCGGCCCAGCGTGCCAGCAGGTTCTATGGAATGTGAGTCCAAGCTCTGACAGTGGTATCAAAGGTCCTAGAAGTGATTGTCAGGGGTTGGGTTACTCTGTAGGGTCGGGTAAGTATCATAGGAACGGACAACATAAGTTTTTGATTTAGGTCATTGACAGCTTAGTTGGAAACACATAGTCACAAAGTTGAAGAATACTCTACATTTTACTAACCAGTTTTGTAATTTCATGGAATTCAATATTTAGTATGGTCAAAACTCAATCTGTATAGCGCCACCTGCTGTTTGTTCTTTTCCTTATTTCTCTGTCCACCTAAGTAACAATGCTGATGTGGTCGCACAAGATCATTTCTGTCCTTCAACTTCTACGAGCCACAAGAGAGAGGCAGCAGAAAGGACATGCCCCCTGAGCTGTGATAGGAAAATAGCTGGAAGAAAAGACATGTCCCCTGAGCTATGATACGAAGGGAGCTGCAGCCAAAAAGGACACACCCCTGAGCTGTGATAGGAACTGAACTGCATCCAAAAAGGACGCACCCCTGAGCAGTAGAGCACAACTACTGTTAGAAAGAGGCAACAGAAAGGACATCCTGTGATGGGGAAAGAGCTGTAACAGAAAGGACACATCCTTTGAGCTCTGATAGGAAGAGACCTGCATCAGAAAGGATATGCCCCTTGAGCTGTGATAGGGAAAGAGCTGCAGCAGAAAGGATACATCACCTGAGCTCTGATAGGGACAGGGGAGATGCAGGAGAAAGGCATTCACCCCTAAGCTGTGATAGGGAGAGAGCTGCAGCAGAAAGGACATGCCCCCCTAAGCTGTCAGCCCATTGATCTGATAGCTTGATATAAATCTAGCAGAACAATTGGAGCAATGAATGTGGAGATCTCTGGATCCATGTGAGGTACAGGGCTGGTTCTAGCTTTGTTAGAAAGAGATTGTCATGTCCTATATGATGTCTGATTTTAATTGTTTTACACCAATCATGGGAGAACCCCCTTAAAGGGGTTGTCAGAGTTATTTTTTTTTCTTTATATGTTACTAACTTGTCAGGTATAACAACTTTCCCATATACTTTGTGTTTCTAAAGCTGCTGGTTTCTCAGAGTTGACTGAGGGTCACATGACCTGTGATGTCACCTTATCTCTCTGCTCTGTGATGTTTCGTTCACAAGCCTCAGAGTTCAGATAACAGTCTGTACACCAGACGTCACTGGCCACGCCCCCTTCCTTTGCCGGCTGCTATCTGCTCTCCCTGGTTTCCTTCAGATAAAACATTAACCCCTTCAGCCAGAACACACTGAGGGCTCAAGGCTTTACTTTACAACAAACAGTAGCTGCAGCAGTGAGAGGAGACAAATGCTGGGCAAGGAGCTATAGAGGAATTGTATTGTACAAGAACAGGTAGGGAGAATTTCCTGTGTGTATCAGTAGTGTCATTGTACAGCTTGGGACTTGTAGTCCTGCACATACAACATGCTGCTGAGTATTCCAGCAGGCAGACATGTCACTCAGCACTTGTATTCACTGCCTTTGCAGAGAGGGGGGAGAAGGGGGAGGGGCTGAGATTGTTGTTATTGCATGTAAACAAAGGCCAGAAGAGAACCAGGGAAATTAGGAAATATCGATTTTTTTTTTGCCTAAAACTTGCTGAACTTAGTTATATATTGCTGCCCATCAGATTTACAGTGCTATATTTTTTTTCCATAACTCGGACAACCCCTTTAATGAGGTTGTAAAAATAAATTCATCAAGGTCCAGTCTTAATCCAGAGGCCAAGTCCCTGGACCTGACATTAGATCTTGTAGACTCCTGTCCAGAGGGAGTGCCGTCAGTGTGGAGACACCTATGTTTGGGGTTCTTATGTTTGGGGTTCTTATGTCTAGGATCACAAATGATCCTAGATGGGATCAAATGGGATAGCTATGGGCACAAAGGAAGTTCTCATACAAGGGCAACTGGAAACATTTCTGAACACACCCAAAAAGTTTCCTAACAGGTGGTGCAGAATCTTTTGGGTTAGGGTGGGTTCACATCATGTCCTTCCCATCCATTTAACGTATACAAAAAACATGTACCGTATTTTTCACTTTATAAGACGCACCTGATTATAAGACACACCCCAGATTTTAGAGTACAAAAATAAGAAAAAAATATTTTTCATCACACCTCATATCAGACCCCCCATAAATTTCAGGACATCACATCAGACCCCCATCAGCCCCCAGATCAGCCCACTATGCCCCATCAGACCTCAGATCAGCCCACTGTGCCCCCATATCAGCCCACTGTGCCCCCATATCAGCCCACTGTGCCCCCATATCAGCCCACTGTGCCCCCATATCAGCCTACTCTGCCCACTCTGCCCCATCAGCCCCCATATCAGCCCACAGTGCCCCCATCAGACCTCAGATCACCCCACTGTGCCCCATATCAGCCCACTCTGCCCCATCAGCCCCCATATCAGCCCACTCTGCCCCATCAGCCCCCATATCAGCCACTGTGCCCCCATCAGACCTCAGATCACCCCACTGTGCCCCCATATCAGCCCACTCTGCCCTATCAGCCCCCATATCAGCCCACTGTGCCCCCATCAGACCTCAGATCAGCCCCATAAGGATAAATAAAAAGTTACTCACCTCTCCTGCGCCGCGGCTCTGCTCCGGTCCGGCGCTCCTCTGTCTTCTTCTGTCGGCGCTGCACTGTCCTGACGCGTACAGCGTCAGGACGTAGTGTGCGCACTATGACCTGATGCTGCACGCAGTCAGGTAACAGTGCAGCGCCAACAGAAGAAGACAGAGGAGCGCCGGACCCGGAGCGGAGCTGCGGCGCAGGAGAGGTGAGAGAGTTTTTTATTTTATCCTTATGTGGCTGGGTGGGCTAATCTGAGGTCTGATGGGGGTCCCGGCACCTACTACATACTAGTGAGTGCTTCCATAATGGAAGCGCTCACTAGTATTCACTTTATAAGACGCACTGCAATTTTCCCCCTACTTTTGGGGGTGCGTCTTATAAAGCGACGAATACGGTAAGTTAAATGGATGCCTTTCACCATAGAGTTCCATTGTAAAAAAAAAAGTATATGTTTTGGGTTTTTTTTTAAACAGACTGTGCAGGATACAAGAACGTGGTGTGCCCCATTTTTGTAGCACTTAGACTCATTGTTTTTCATGTTATTTGGGGGTCATTTATTTTCCACATTTTATGTCTTTTACTTCAATTGAGCTTCAGGGAATACTGTTTCTCATTGAAAAGACCAATCTGGAGACTTCTCTGGGGACAATGTTCGACTAGTCAATCCAGATGCACCCATCTTCTGTAGACAGCACGGGTTCTTGTTCCTCGGCATGAGGATATGTTATGTGGTGCTATAGATACAGCTGGGTAGGAATTCTCATTGAGGAGACCCAGCAGGGTATGGAAACTTATTTTCAGGCAATGCTCCATGGGAAAAGGTATGCAAATTAGCTGCCAAACCAGAGACACCCGTCTGTAGAGAGCTGTTTCGGGGTTCTTGCCCCTCATCAGTACTGGTTGGCTGGATATGGCAGTTTTAGAAGGGTGTGTACTGGTTCTTATCAATGATATATTATGTTTTAAAGCAGGGATGCCCAACCTCCAGCCCTCAAGCTGTTGCACAACTACATGTCCCATCATTCCTGGACAGCATACAGCTATTGGGGCATGCTGGGAGTTGTAGTTTTGCAGCAGCTGGAGGACCACAGGTTGAGAATCCAGTTTTAAGGCAATGTTCCATGGGAAAAGCATATTGAAATTAGCTGGAAGACCAGAGACACCCATCCAGTGGCGTACATAGAGAAGTAAGGGCCCCATAGCAAGGATCAGACCAGGCCCCCCACACAGGACAGAAGGGTTTCTGCCTAAACCCTATTCAATGACCCCTGGGCCATGTTTCCACTGTCTCATTTGCTAAAGGTTGTTCCTTTGGAAGGTAGAGTCCTGACCAAGTTTTCACCCCCAGTAGAAGAGGAGATGATCCCAACTAAGACTGGGCCTCCTCTTGCTCAGGACCCCATAGCAGTTGCATGGTCTGCCGCTATGGTAGTTACGCCCTTGCACCCATCTGTAGACAGCACTGTTTTGGGGGGCTCTTCTTAAGAACAATGCAGGATACTTGTTGTTTACGGTAGTCATGACTAAGGATCAGTATGTATAGATTCGAAACGCGTAGACGCTATGCCGTCCTGTTTTAAGACGCTTCAATAAAGATCTCCATTTTTTGGGTGTTCGATTTTTCTCTTGATCTTGTTGGATTTATACGATACCTTACATGTATCTGGGAGGAGGCATCTTCCATCTAACCAGTGCCCTGTTCTGTACCGATGAGTGACAAGAACCCCGAAACAGCTGTCTACTTCAACCAAGATACCCTCGTCGTCTGAAGGTCAAGGCCTTACTGTCGAACAACCAGCTGGACATGAAAATCTTGAGTAACTTTAATCAGCGTTGGAATCACTCCATTCCTCATGTTGAAACAGAAACCTACCCGTGAACCCCCTCGATCCATCACCGCTTCATCACAAGTTCCTACATATTTTTACAGACTTCTACTTGGACGTTCATGGCGTTATGGAATTTTTTTTTCCCCCCCAGCAATCCTGGAATTACCCACACCTCCCTTCCAACACGTCAGTTCCCATTAAACTTAGTCTGGTTCTATTTACCACCAAATCCTCTGACCCCCATATCTAGGACTATATAAGGTTTCTGGCCTATCGAGCCATGATGAGAAATCAGTTCCTCGCAGAAGAGATAGAGTTGGCTTGTAATATATACTTAGAGGAGGAATGCGATGCAGATGTGTCCCCGTGTGAGTGTGTGCATGCACCTCCGAGAGGTACCTTAACCTCTAGTAATAATTTGACATCACGTTTCCTCTTCAAAAGAATAAATTAAAGTGCTTCATTTTAGATCTGGAAACCATTACGGAGGTCTCGGGAGAGAGACGGAGAAACTCAAAGCCAGGCAGAAGACGAGAGGGAACTGTAGAATCAGGTATAGGGTTCGGTGTGTGATATGGAATATCATAGGAAATGGTTACAACGTTGTAGAAAACATGTGGCCGGGTTTATCAAGGAGAGAGTAATTTAATTTAATCATATTTATATTGGAGGGTTCTGTTCTGTGTTTTTATAGGGTCTGACCGGAGTCAGGTGTTGTGTGGGGGGTTTATGACTTCTCAAAGAAACCGAATATTCTTAATAAGTGTTTTGAACGTCCTGTTGTTACAGTTGGAGGTCAACGTTTCCTTTACAGAAAAGTCCTATTAAGACGATGTTTGACTCGAGGTTCTACTGCAGGTTTACATAGTAACATAGTGTATAAGGCCGAAAAAAAGCCCTCTGTCCATCCAGTTCTTCCTGTTATCCTGCAAGTTGATCCAGAAGAAGGCAAAAAAACCCCTGTGAGGTAGAAGCCAATTTTCCTCACTTTAGGGGAAAAAATTCCTTCCCGACTCCAATCAGACATCAGAATAACTCCCTGGATCAACGACCCCTCTCTAGTAACTATAACCTGTAATATTATTACCTCCAGAAATACATCCAGGCCCCTCCTGATCTCTTATAGTGAACTTACCATCACCACCTCCTCAGGCAGAGAGTTCCATAGTCTCACTGCTCTTACTGTAAAGAATCCTCTTCTATGTTTGTGTACAAACCTTCTTTCCTCCAGACGCAGAGGATGTCCCCTCGTCACAGTCACAGTCCTGGGGATAAATAGATGATGGGAGAGATCTCTGTACTGACCCCTGATATATTTATACATAGTTATTACATCTCCCCTCAGTCGTCTTTTTTCTAAAGTGAATAACCCTAATTTTGATAATCTTTCTGGGTCCTGTAGTCCACCCATTCCAGTTATTACTTTAGTTGCCCTCCTCTGAACCCTCTCCAGCTCTGCTATGTCTGCCTTGTTCACAGGAGCCCAGAACTGTACACAGTCCTCCATGTGTGGTCTGACTAGTGATTTGTAAAGTGGCAGGACTATGTTCTCATCACGGGCATCTCCTTAAAATGACAAATCTTGACTCCATTAAAGGCAAGGAGGCTTCCTTGATGCTGGTGGTATCTGGCGTACGATGCATTGTGGCTTTCGTTGTATACCTAAGTCATGATGAAGAAGAGCCTTTTCCCGAATATGAACCCAAGAAGAATTTTCTGACTTTCCTTAGGATATCGATGTGTAATTGGAGGTTCAATCTCACATAGGTAAATGAGAGAGACATCATTGGGGCCCCAGCTTGACCTGTACAAGGAAATGCTGGGATCTATCATTGCAATATCGACTTGTATTAGGAATGAGAAGACAATGCCTTTACATACACCTGGAACCAGATATGGTCCTAGATGTTGGGTCTCCACCGGTCACACATTGATGACATAAAGGAAATAACCATGGTTTTACCAACTGCATATGTCAATCCAGTTCTGTCCATGCATGTAAAGGGGTTATCCCATGATTAAAGTAAAAAATGAAAATCAGACGTCATATAGTACATGACAATCTCTTTCTAACAAAGCTAGAACCAGCCCTGTACCTCACATGGATCCAGAGATCTCCCCATTCATTGTTCCAATGGTTCTGCTAGATTTATATCAAGCTGTCATCTCAAGGAGTGTGTCCTTTCTCAGGAAGCATGTCTGCTGACTGCTAAAGGAAGGAACTGAGCACGTGCGTCCACTTCAGTCAGGACTCTACAGACGCTATACAGATAGATTTACTTGAATAACTCTGTGGCTATACTACATTTTTACTTCAATTCCATTTAAAAAATATTCAGATCCAAGAGCTGGTTTAAAAATAGTGAAACATTGATGCAGTAATTCTTGGTGGAATAATAGAGGCCAGCACAGGAGCCTTTCTGCAGAGGGTCACCAGTGTAAATCCACTCTACAAACACGTATAAGGAGACACTTAACGGACACCACATTAGGGAATGCACCAAGTGGACACGTATCTGCAGCCTCAGCCAATTCATTACAGAACATGCAAGAGATGACACAAAATTTACAGGCAAAAAGTACAGGCAATGGAAGGGGTGGGTTTCGATACTGGGGGGGATTTAGTAAGGAATTATATTGGATGCTCATGTTCAAATTCAGTCATTTGTATTTATTTTATCATGACTGTATTGGCACCATTATGTTTTTGAAGAGCATGTGAGTAGGATCACTCATATTAGATCAGATTGAATTCATGATGGAGTTGATTTAACTGTCTAACTGTGAAAAACAATGTATCAATTTAGTAAATCCGTTGCTGCAAAGCAACTTTATTTTTCATTTTTGTATTAGGTGTTCGGTGCACCGAGGTGCAAGCTAGCGCACACTAGAGCACCAGTGCACCAGCGTCACCTCCTTTATGCTACGAGTAACTGCTTGCAACTGGTACGAAAACTGTTATAGATGCATATGCTCATATTTTGGATTTTTGTGATTAAACCATACAATTTTACTTGACGAAACTACTTGTATGCAGTGCTAATTTACTTATTATGCTATAATACTGCTCATATGTACAAGAATATAACTACTATAATACTGCTCCTATGTACAAGAATATAACTACTATAATACTGCTCCTATGTACAAGAATATAACTACTATAATACTGCCTCCTATGTACAAGAATATAACTACTATAATACTGCCTCCTATGTACAAGAATATAACTACTATAATACTGCCTCCTATGTACAAGAATATAACTACTATAATACTGCTCCTATGTACTAAGAATATAACTACTATATATACTGCTCCATGTACAAATTACTGCCTTAAGAATATAACTACTATAATACTGCTCCTATGTACAAGAATATAACTACTATAATACTGCTCCTATGTACAAGAATATAACTACTATAATACTGCTCCTATGTACAAGAATATAACTACTATAATACTGCTCCTATGTACAAGAATATAACTACTATGTACAAGAATATAACTGCTCCTATGTACAAAGAATATAACTACTATAATACTGCTCCTATGTACAAGAATATAACTACTATAATACTGCTCCTATGTACAAGAATATAACTACTATAATACTGCTCTATGTACAAGAATATAACTACTATAATACTGCTCCTATGTACAAGAATATACTACTATAATACTACTCCTATGTACAAGAATATAACTACTATAATACTGCTCCTATGTACAAGAATATAACTACTATAATACTGCCCTATGTACAAGAAATATACTTACTATAATACTGCTCCCTATGTACAAGAATATACTACTATAATACTGCTCCTATGTACAAGAATATAAACTACTATAATACTGCTCCTATGTACAAGAATATAACTACTATAATACTGCTCCTATGTACAAGAATATAACTACTATAATACTGCTCCTATGTACAAGAATATAACTACTATAATACTGCTCCTATGTACAAGAATATAACTACTATAATACTGCTCCTATGTACAAGAATATAAATAATATAATACTGCCTCCTATGTACAGGGATATAAGTATTATAAAATAGATGATATATAGACAGATAATGATGATGTGAGATAGCTGTAGGTTCAGGGAGAGGTCACTTACCAGCCTGTGACTCCTACATGAAGTGTGAAGATGTAGGTGAGATGTATATAATCTGGACCAGGGTCTCAGTTACCAGCCCTTGGTGACCTCTTGTATTTAGAGGTCCAGCTGAAATTAGTTTTCTGTGTTTTAGTAAAATTTGAGAAGTGTTTGGTTCCTGATCTATGACTCTCCTGAAATGAGGAGACAGATTACAACATGGAATTAGCGGCAAAATCTAAGAAGCCGTCATTTTCCTTCTCAGCTTCTGTAGTCACAGAATGTTCCAATAATCCCATCTTCCTACCATGTGTAATGAGTTTATGGACACAATATCTACTGTGTTAAAGATAAGAAGATGAATTGGAGGGTCTGTATAGACAGGTCATGGAGGGCAGTATGTATTGGGCCCCACCACCTAGTGTAAAGAAACTAAAACAGCAGCATAAGTGGCAATAACTAAAGTTATGTATAATAGTGATATATATAAAAACCCCACATTATAGTAAAAATCCACCATATTGTTATTCCTCACAAAAACACATTTCTTGCTCTTCGTGAGGAAAAGTAGGACATCGTCTGTATATAAAGTAACTCTTTCCTCCCATTGGTCTATAGGGGGTCATACACATACAGTAAGTCTAAATTTGATCAAAACAGATGGTTTTAACCAAAACGAACGGTGGTCGGTTTAAATTTAACAACGAAGGAACGTTTTAGAAAAGAAGTCGGCCGTGTTTAAAATTTTAGGTCCAATAGTCGGACCAGAAATTTTTTGTTCAAAGAAAGACCTTTGAGAACGAAACATCTTTTTATTTCAAAGAACGTTCCCAGATAGATCTTTCGTCCATTGCCAGGTTTTCGTTGAGCAGGTAGGACCGGTTCGATCAACTGTAAAGGCCTGAAGGACTTATATGTGCCTGTGAAAGGAACGTTCTCCAGATGTTCGTATACTCAACTGCTGTTCAACCATCAACCAACGTCTATCTAACGTCTATGGCCATCTTAAAGAGGTTGACTATGTTCAGATCTGAACCCGGACATACCCATAATTTCACCCAGGTAGCCCGCCTGATGTTAGCATTGGAGCATCTCATGCTCTGATGCGCTCCCTTTCCCTGCGCAGGGCAAGGGCTCTTTTATTTACAATAACTCACTGCCGGGCAGAGGCTTCCGCCCAGCAGTGTGTTCGGTGACGTCACCGGCTCCGGTGGGCTGGCTTTAGTGCTGTCCTAGCTGTTCTACAGTCTAGGGCAGCGCTAAAGCCTTCTCATCAGTGCCAGTGACGTCACTGGGCTCACTGCTGGGCTTAAGCCTCCGCCTGGCAGCCCTAAGAGGAGCCCGGTTCGTCATCGGAACTCCTGAAAATGCCTTTGCCCAGCGCGATTAAGATCGAGAAAGACTCGGATAATCTCCTATTGATCTTAAATCTAGCACCAAGATTAAAATATAGAATCTGAACTGATCTAAGGAACCCCATACCCAAAGTTTTTCTTGGCAGCCCTAAGGAATGTCTGTTCACCTGAATTGATTTCCTTTATTGTGTCTAAAGCTAGGACAGAGTCAACTGAGCTGTTCCTGATCCAACCTCCAGAACCGAAAAAAATTGATTTGCCTGGCATAAAGCCACTTTGATCACAATTAGAGAAAAGCAAATCAAAATTTGACCCAAATTTTTCAAAACAATTTGGATTAGTTGGAGTAAAAGTAAGAATTTCTTGAGATTCAATTCGAGTGATTTTTTTTTAAGCAGAAAGAGAGAGAGAGTGAGTTATGTTAGGGTCAGTATAGCAATTTAAGCTTTTCAGGTGTTTTTTAGGGACAGTGAAGATCAATGTTGTTGGGGGCAGGGTGGATCTACGGTAAGAGGGTGAAAGAGATCGGAGACTAGCGGTCCTGGAAAAGAAATTAAAGGGTTTCTGTCACCAGTTTTTTCGGTATGAATCAGGCTGACATTAGAGATGTGCTAATGTCACCTGATTCCAAATGTATATCTGTTTTATTTACTGGTGCCCCCATTTTTATATAAAATGAACTTTTATTTTATGCTAATAAGGCTTCTAGGTGCAAGGGGCGTTACTCTGCTCCTAGAGGCTCTGTTGATTGACAGGACCAGGCAGAGAAGAGACACTCCATTCACCATAGCTTTCAAAGACCTTCAATGATGTCATGACCATGTGATCAGTCACATGCTTTAGGAGGAGACAGGCTATTTGTGTGATCCTAACCATGTGACTGATCACATGGTCATGACATCATTGAAGGTCCTTAAAAGCTATGGTGAATGGAGTGTTTCTTCTCTGCCTGGTCCTGTCAATCAACAGAGCCTCTAGGAGCATTGGTAACGCCCCTTGCACCTAGAAGCCTTATTAGCATAAAATAAAAGTTCATTTTATATAAAAATAGGGGCACCAGTAAATAAAACAGATATATATTTGGAATCAGGTGACATTAGCACATCTCTAATGTCAGCCTGATTCATACCGAAAAAACTGGTGACAGAAACCCTTTAAAATGCATATAGTCCTTGTAATCCCAGACCACACCCAAAAGTTACTCTAAAACTTAGATTAATTTCACATCTGGAGGAGCGGTGGATAAAGATAATAGCAACTAAACATTTTCCACTATAACACAAATATACCCAATTTCCATATCCTTAGCACCTACATGTTACATAGTATCCAACTACTAACTAAACGAAAACATCACTTCTATTAATGTATTAAAACCTACATATTTTAAACTTCAGACAATAAGAAGTGTCTCTTGAGTGACAGAGCAGAGACTGCCTTACATTGACAGCCTCACTGCACAGATGATCATCTTAATCGTCATCCTCATTATTTTCATAATTGAATGTTGCATACAGGTTTTAAATTATTTCGACTGCAAGATAGAATTTGACCTACACAGATCTTTAGTAACTGGAAGGAGATTTTTATTCCATGTATGCTGTCAGATTTATGCTCTGAATCCTGGGTGTACTGTAGATCCAATTTCAGCAATCAAATCTCAGGTCTAAAGCTTGCCCCATATATATCCATGATGACATGAAAGCAGGTGTAGAGGAAAATCAATTGGGCCCCCTACTGCTGATGCATAACATCATCAAAGGAGAAGGACCTGACCCAGCGAGACCAAAATGATCCCTTGTCATTTAACCGCGATCCCTCATTTCAAAATTAAAGGATATGATAATTGGCTCAATCAGACTAATCATAGAGGAGAAAGGGAGCACTAAAATACTCAGAACTTGTCTCTTTTCTAAACTTCAAAGAAACTTGTCCAACAAGACGGTAAATTGCTCAAATCAGAGGTTCTTCAATTTAGAGAGGTGAATATAACTACCATAATAATGCCCCTACGTATAAGAATATAATTACTATAATACTGCTCCTATGTACACGAATATAACTACTATAATACTGCTCCTATGTACAAGAATATAACCACTATAATACTGCTCCTATGTACAAGAATATAACTACTATAATACTGCTCCTATATACAAGAATATAACTACTATAATACTGCTCCTATGTACAAGAATATAACTACTATAATACTGCTTCTATGTACAAGAATATAACTACTATAATACTGCTCCTATGTACAGAATATAACTACTATAATACTGCTCCTTGAAAACTAATCCTATGTACAAGAATATAACTACTATAATACTGCTCCTATGTACAAGAAATATAACTACTATAATACTGCCTCCTATGTACAAGAATATAACTACTATAATACTGCTCCTATGTACAAGAATATAACTACTATATACTGCTCCTATGTACAGAATATAACTACTATAATACTGCTCCTATGTACAAGAATATAACTACTATAATACTGCTCCTATGTACAAGAATATAACTACTATAATACTGCTCCTATGTACAAGAATATAACTACTATAATACTGCTCCTATGTACAAGAATATAACTACTATAATACTGCCTCCTATGTACAAGAATATAACTACTATAATACTGCTCCTATGTACAAGAATATAACTACTATAATACTGCTCCTATGTACAAGAATATAACTACTATAATACTGCTCCTATGTACAAGAATATAACTGCTATAATACTGCTCCTATGTACAAGAATATAACTACTATAATACTGCTCCTATGTACAAGAATATAACTACTATAATACTGCCTCCTAGCTGTGAGGACGTGTGTGTGGTGTTCTCCTGATGTCTGGAGATAGCCCAGGCAAGGGTGTGCCTGGGCGGGGCACTTCGCTCAGCAAGGCCCAGGCTCCTAGGCCTACACTGGGAGCAAACTCCCAAACCATTTCTAAAGCGGATGCAAATCCCAAAGTTCCAAGTCAGCAGCAGATTGAAAAGAATGGAAGTTATGTTATTGTCATGAAGAAAGAAGAAGAAAAGAAAGTGAGTGCAGTGAAGACTCAAGCAGTTTCCAGGTCCAGCCAGCAAGGTGCACAGGTGATGAGCACAGGTCATGCAGCAGGTGAGCAGCTCCCCCCTCCTGCACACAGACACAGACGGACATCTCTGGAGAAACAAAACTCTGCAAGAAAACCTGAAACAGCAAGTTGTGGTTCCCAGCATGGCCTGCCAGGGCCGCACAAGATCTGCAGCAATGTCTCCGAGAGTTCCCAGACAACCTGTGTCTGCAAACACTGCAAAGTGTGAACAGGCCTCAGCAGATGCAACTGCAGGTACAAGCAGCAAAGCTGGAAAGGCAAAGCTGCAGGAGACAGGTGAATCCACCCAGCCTGGAACCCAGCACAGACCACAGCAGGTGAAGGAGACCACACGAGCACCTGAGCTGCAGATGGCGGAGGAGATCCCGGCACTGGTAAGGAGAATGGGGGAGCTAAATCACCACAAACAACTGCTGCAGATGCAGATAGACTGTGTATACAAGCTAAAAACTGCGCACCCTGATAGTAACACCTTGTACGATACCAAGCTGCACTCACTGAGCATAGAGCTGGCGCAGGTGGGGAAGGAGATGGACTGTGTCCTGGAGAGGATGGGGCCCCTGGCCGAGTCTTACAGGAACCAGGAACGCTTTGCACAGCAGAGACAGAAGAGTGACTCTGTATCCCGCTCCGCTAGAGCACAATCAGTGTCCGTGTCCCCAGATGAGCCCCCAGCGGGTGACTCAACCGGTTCTGAAGCCTGCAAGTTTCTCCTTCCAGAAGGGAGGTGGGCAAGAGCACCCGCAAACACTTGCAGCTGTCTCTGAGCAAGATCATGGAGCTGTGGCACCACAAGTCCCAGCAGAGACAGTCCATCAGCAGGACAGAGGACTTGCATCCATGGGTCAGGGTGATGCAGCGACGCAGCAGAGCTCCATTACTGGGGCACAGGCCGGGGACAGTGATGATGTACCTGAGGGGTCGGGTGATAACATAGAGTCTGTGTGGGATGTGCAGCCGTCTGAGGAGGACATAGAGGTGGACGGGGAGCAGGAATGTGTGCAGAATGATGTCTGTAATTTCCCCCCTTTACCAAAATGTACACCGAATGAGACCATCCCCTCTAGTGCAGAGCACCCCAATACACAGGGAAGTGAGGCCCCGTCAGGACCCTCTAGTGCAGACACGCACCCCAATACACAGGGAAGTGAGGCCCCCGTCAGGTCTCTCTAGAGCAGACACTCGCCCCAATATGCAGGGAAGTGAGCCCCGTCAGGAACCTCCCAGAAACGCCTGGAGCCGCGGCGCTCCATCCTTCACCTCCAGTGCAGGCTATACAGGCCAGGCGTTCAAGAGAAGGAACGTGGTGAGGTTTAAACATCGAGGCACCAAAGAAGACCTCCCAGATAGGAGGCTTGTGGTGAGGGAGCTCCTGTGCCACCAGATGGGGTTTGCTCCAGCGGACATCCTGGCAGTGATAAGTCTACCAGACCGGCAGGGCTATGATGTCAGCTTTAAGCTCATGGCTAGTCTGGATAGGTTCTGGGCAAACTTTGCCAGGTTCAGGGACACAGAGGGCTGGAACAAGTTCATTTTCATTCCAATTTCCAAGCCAGACACAGTCATTGTGAATGTCATCTTCTGGAATGAATCTGTTCCTCCCCAGGACATTGTGGTGTGGCTCCGGAGGCACTGTGACCTTGTGTCTGACCTCACCAAGAACAGGGATGATGATGGTGTCTGGACTGGAGGGTGGAAGGTGCTGGTGAAGCTGCGCCAGCACAATAACGTCACCTTACATCTCCCCAACTCCTTCTTTATTAGTAGAGAAAAAGGCGTCTGTTTCTATCCTGGGCAACTGAGGAAGTGTTTCAAATGTGGCAAGGTCGGTCATGTGGCAAATGTGTGCACAGTGGTCAAGTGCAACCTGTGCGGTGAGCTTGGCCATCTCAGTGCAACATGTAAGAATGTTAGGTGCAATCTCTGCGGACAGATAGGCCACTCACATAAGGATTGCCCAGATGCCTGGCATAACGTATGCAGGGAGCCCCCAGATGAAGAATTAGTGGAGGTCGCAGACGCCATAGAGGAGGAGGCTTTGATGTCAGGGACCATACTGACAAGGCAAGAGGTACAACAGGGGTCAGGTGAGACAACACCCGAACCTCAGCCTTCAGAGTCCACACAGGGCACCATGGAGGTGGTCACTCAGGACCAGCCTCAGGCAGCCGCCTCTGTATCACCATCAGTGTATGAAGAGGCCAAGAGCAACAAAAGGAGGAAGAAAGATAAGTCTTCCCGTAGATCTGAGGAAGAGTATAGCCTGGGCCAAAATACCAGGAAGAAAGTCAGTAACGGTGCAGGAGTCATGGTACTATCAAACAGGTATGAGGCTTTATCAGAGTCTGATGGTGACTATGAGCAAGAGCTGCAGAGAATAGATACTGAATGTGAGGCAGACGCAGGGGACCCCACAACAAAGAAGAAGCCCCCTCCTGTAGAGGCTCCTATAGAGTCAGATATGGAGACCGGTGGTAGGCAGGAAGCCTCTGATACTGAAATATGATGATGGGAGTCCCTTATCTGATCTTCTTCTGTAGTCTCATGATGGCTGGGTTTTCTCTAAAAGTTGCTTCAAGCAACGTGAACAGCATCAAAGTAAGAAGGACCAGACACGCGGTATACGATCACCTCAGATATCTGGATGCAGATGTCATCTTTTTACAGGAGACGCGTTTGACCACCTTAGGGCATCTACGTGAGGCTGAGAGTGAATGGCGGTCTGGTCCTTCTTACTGGTCGCTGGCTGTGGAGCCTTATGCCGGGGTGGCCATATTGTTTAAGACCAATGACGTGACTGTGCACAGGTTAACGGAGGTAGTTATGGGAAGGTGCCTGGTGCTGGAAGTGACCATCCATGGTAGACGGCTCCGCTTCATTAACATCTACGGCCCACAGACAGTGGCTGAGAGAATCCAGCTGTTTAATGACTTGAAGCAATATCTTTTCACCTCTATACCTGTGGTGATGGCGGGGGACTTTAATGTTACTATGTCATCAGGTGACAGGTCCTCGGGCAGAGCGGTGGCCAGAGACTCCAGAGTCCTACATAACATGATATCGCAGGCTGGTCTGAGTGATGTCTTCACACAGGATGGTAGGAAGCCGAACTTCACGTATTCTTGTGCTGACAGGAGCAGTAGAATAGACATGGCGTTTGTGAATCCTACAGAGAGTGTTAGCGGGATGAATGAGAAGGTCGTCCCCTACTCTGACCACCTGGCGTTGGTTTTCTGTTTGGGAGCCACCACACGCTCTGATATTGGTAGGGGGCTATGGAGGCTTAATTCCAGCATCCTGGATGATGTCTATGTCCAGGACTGTGTCCGCTCCCTTTTTCAGGTTCAGCTACAGAGAGTGGACTTTTATAACAACATGGCCGACTGGTGGGAGGACGTCAAGGAGGAGATCAGATCCCTCTTAAAGAGACTGTCAGTTAAAAGAGGGAAGAGTAAGTATAGCCAGTATCTCAAGCCGCGGAAAGAATTGGAGTCACTGTATTCGGCAGACGGGAGGGACCAACAAAAGATTGACCGGCTGAAATCTGAGATGAGTCAGTATCAGTACAGCAGGTACACCTCCCTGGTTCTTGAACGGGATTATGGGACCTTAGGGGCTCCTGATCCCTTTGAGAACTGCCGGGAGCGTGTGGCTAATAAATCGGTCGCAGGTCTCACTGACTCCCAGGGTGTTTTGCAGGAATCTCGGGAGGGTATCCTGGGGGTCGTGAGATCTTACTATACTGACTTATTTCAGAAGAAAGTTTTGGATAAAGAGAAGATGACTCAATTCTTGGAGGCAACTCCAGGCCCTGACACTAATGATGTGGACTTTTCTCCTTTAACAGCAGAAAAACAGTGGAGGAGGTTAAAGAGGCCACTGATCAGTTACATCTGAAGAAGGCACCAGGTCCAGACGGTATTACCGCAGAATTTTATAAGAAGTTCAGAGACCACTTAGCCCCAATCCTCGTGGACGTATACAAAAATTGTCTAGAAAATCACCTGATGCCTCCGTCCATGAGGGTGTCCTCGTTAATTCTGCTGTCTAAAGGTAAGGAGCCTAGTGACATCAAGAACTGGAGGCCGATTGCCCTCTTGAATGTCGACAGGAAGATTCTGGCAAAAATCCTCTTTTCCAGATTAGTCTGTTTGTCCCGAGCACTGTTGTCAGGCTGTCAGTTCGGCACAATAAAAGGGCAGAACATCTCTCGAGCAGTCATCTCGATAAGGGAGATGTTTGAGAGATGTAAAGCCCTGAGGTGTGGGAGATATGTTGTAGGTCTGGACCAGGCTAAAGCCTTCGACAGAGTAGACCACGAGTATCTATGGGCCACTTTATCAAAGTACGGTATTCCAGGACAATTTATTGATTGGCTGAAAACTTTATATTGTGAGGCGAAGAGCTTTCCTCTGATCAATGGTTGGCGGGGGGACACTTTTAAAGTAGAGGCAGGGGTGAGACAAGGCTGCCCCTTGAGTCCCCTCCTGTATGTGTTTGCCTTGGACCCGTTCCTGAGGTCACTGCAGGAGTGTGATTTTCAGGGGGTGCCGGTCCCCCACTGCTTGCCTTTGAAAGTAGTTGCCTACGCGGATGATGTGACTGTGGTGATATCTGAGCCTCGTGAGGTGGAGATGTTGTCTGCAGCCATCAGAAGCTACTCGGAGGCCTCAGGGTCTCTGGTCAACCTTGAGAAGAGTCAAGCTCTCTGGACTTTAAGTACTGATCCACACTTTGATCTGCCACAGTTTGTGAAAGCCTCCACCTATATTAAGATCTTAGGGGTTAAATTTGGTAGGGAAGATAATGCCAGGATAAATTGGGAAGAGAAATTGGAAGCCGGAAATGCAAAGGTTCAGCGATGGAAGAACTGGAGGCTGACCTATAGAGAAAGGGTTAAAATGCTGAAGACTTACCTGGTCCCTGTCTTCTTGTACATCTCCGTCGTCTTTCCTTTGCCAGAATCTTTCTCAGCTAGGCTCTTCAGCCTGTTCTTCCAACTTTTGTGGGGGAACAGGTTGAACCCAATAAAAAGAGGGATCACCTACCTGCAGAGGAGAGAGGGTGGGTTGGATATGATAAATCCAAGGGTGTTCTTTGACTCCGTGTTTCTAAAAGTTAATTTTGGTTGCCTGGACTCAGAGAACAGCTCCCTGTGGGTGAATAGTGTCAGGGACTGGATATTTCCTTTTGCAGAATCTTGGGTGCGAGGCGGCAGTCTCAAGAGGGGTCGATTGACTCGTGGCTTCCTCCCCCAGTACTTGGAATATGGTCTTAAGTGTCTAAAAAAATGGGGAATAGAGAAGGTATATCTGGAGACTAAGACCAGGAAGGATCTCTATATCAGGATCTGTAGGTCCTTCTATAACTTACAGCCAGCACTGAGGGACTGCACAACGGCCACCTTGCAGGAAAGTCTGAAGTTCCTCAATGGACCGAGGCTTCCTGCAAAGTTTTTTGACATTGCCTGGCTGTCGTTGCACGGAAAGCTTTTTGTCCGAGGCAATTTAAAATTTCTGAGTGTCTCAGATCGCATGTGTCCCCTGGGATGTCAGCAGGAGGAGACTATGGACCATTTTATAACTGAGTGCTGGGGAGGGCGACAGATATGGAAGGAGATAACCAGCAAGCTAAAAATCCCAAGGCTCCAGTCTCTGACCTACCCAGACATCATCTATGGTGTAACATCACAGGTAGCTGACATTGACCGGGGGACCATGCATCTGATTATTACCACCATCAAATATTACCACTGGCATACAAGAACCAGAGTGTCCATCCACAGTGAGCCCTTCAATCATGTGAAAGCCGTAAACCTCATCCTGTCAGAGCTAAGGTGGATCAGATCTATAGAGGTCAGGAAAAAGGCCGAGAATGAAAAATTATGGAGGAATGTATGTTTAGAGTAATTTTGGTTCATGTATTCTGTTTATTTATTCATCTTTTTTCCCATTTATTTGTGATGGACTCTTAAGTTAAATTTATTATAACTTTAATTATTTGTTTTTTAGACGATAAGTCTGATTTCTGTTAAATAATTGTTTCATCAGTCTGATTCTGAAATGTGTTATTGTATTTTTGCTTGTTTTTACAAATAAAAATTGCCTCCTATGTACAAGAATATAACTACTATAATACTGCCTCCTATATACAAGAATATAACTACTATAATACTGCCTCCTATGTACAAGAATATAACTACTATAAAACTGCTCCTATGTACAAGAAATATAATCTACTATAATACTGCCTCCTATGTACAAAAACTACTATAATACTATGTACTATAATACTGATCCTATGTACAAGAATATAACTACTATAATACTGCTCCTATGTACAAGAATATAACTACTATAATACTGCTCTATGTATGTACTAGAATATAACTACTATAATACTGCTCCTATGTACAAGAATATAACTACTATAATATAACTGCCTCCTATAGTACTACTAGAATATAACTACTATAATACTGCTCCTATGTACAAGAATATAACTACTATAATACTGCTCCTATGTACAAGAATATAACTACTATAATACTGCTATGTACAAGAATATAACTACTATAATACTGCCTCCTATGTACCTACTATAATATGCTCCTATGTACAAGAATATAACTACTATAATACTGCTCCTATGTACAAATATAATACTATACTGCTATGTATATAACTACTATACTATAATACTACTGCTCTCCTAACAAGAGATGTACACTATATACTGCTTGTATACACTATATACTACCTCCCTGATGCTTTTGGTGACGGTACTTATCCTCTCCCATTAGCGCGCTCTCTTGTATGTTGAGTGCATGCGGTTTACAGAACACACATTATAACAGAAATCCCAGTCCATATTTCATGTGCTCGGTCTGTGCTTGTTCCTCCATTGTTCACCTGGTAAAATGATTTTTTCATTCCGCTGGTTAAGCAGCTACAGAGGGATTATCATTTTTTATTGATATCCCGCTCAGCCGCGGCCAGAAACCTTCACTATAAAAGCCTGAAATTCCTTTGTGTCAGATTGTGGTTTGTAGATCTCATTAAGACGTTGCAGTCTCTTTCCTCGGCCAGACGACGTATCCTAGCTGTGTTGTATCTCAGCGTACATATTTTACGGCTGTTCTTCACAGGTTTTACCGCCGTTAACCGTCTCATCCCTGTAACCATGGTGGCGGTTCTGGTCAACAATAATGGAGTTTGCAGATTCTCTGGATTTGGCTTGGGGTGAGTACTGGATTTTTAAGGTTTTTTTGTATTACGTAATGCCTCATAAAGCGATGTCAGGCGGTTATATACTGGTTGCTAGGACCATTTACTGTCATAATAAAGTATTTAGTCTGTGTGATGGATGGGAATTTTTACGGTACAGAGAAAACGGAATGGAGTCTCCACTATATCTTGGCGTTATGGTTCTTGAATTAAACTTGAAGGTCCCCAGATAGCCCTTAATACAACATGATATTTCTGGTACTAGGTTCGAAATATGTGATCCGCCTCCTGTACTTATAAGTGTATACAGGACCACTGAGGACTAGTGATGAGCGAGCATGCTTGGCCGAATACGATATTCAGCCGAGCATGGCGGCGATCAAGTCCCCTCCCCGCACGCTAATTAGCCAATTAGCGTGCGGGGAGGTACTGGCATTTACTGTAATTCCGTAGCCATGTTGACTACTGGCATCACAGTGATTGGTTGCCGGGAACGCGTCATCGGGTGCTATATAGCACCCGGTGACATGTGACCCGGCTCAGTCTTAGTCAGGGAGAACTGCTGCAAGGAGAGATAGATAATGTAGGGATAGAAATTGGCTAGGCAGGGCTAGTTTTTCTGTTGTAAAGACCCAAAAGCCCTTTTAAAGGCTATTATATCTGGCTACAATATATTTTTTCTGGGGGGGTCAAAAATTGTGAAAGGTTGTCTGACCTAAACACCACCTGCGCAGCATGTGCACTATAACGTTTCTCTATCCTATATACCTGACATCCGGTGTCATTTTTTCTGCAGCTAATCAAGGCGACATTACCTGCGCTGAGTCTGCTGTATAAGGTTTGCACAAGGAGGGACAGATAGTGTAGGGATAGGATTTGGCTAGGCAGGGCTAGTTGTTCTGTTTAAAAAAAAAACCAAAAGTCCTTTTAAGGACTATTGTTATATATGGCTGAATTTTTTTTTTCATGGGGGGGGGAGGCAAATTAGCGCAAGTTTGCCTGACCTAAGCACCACCTGCGCAGCGTGTGCAACGTTTCTGTATCCTATATACCTGACATCCAGTGTCATTTTTTCTCCCTCTAATTAAGGCGACATTATCTGCACTACATCTGCTGTAATAACGTTTGAACATCCTAAATACCTGTGACAGTGTAATTATTTCTGCCATTAGTGATGGCGATATTACCTGCGACACATCGGCTGTATAACGTTTGAACATCCTAAATACTTGAGAGTCCAAGATGCATCCAGACATCCTCCCCATGCTGTTCCCAAACCATTTCAGTGGTGTTTCCATCATTTTCTGACCTTTTCCTGTGAATCAGAAACCCTCCCCTCTGCAGAGCAGGGGGTGCCTGGTTTAGTGCTCTGGTTTTCCCATTGACTTCCATTGTTCTCGGATGCTCTGTAGAGCACTCGAGCATCACCTAGTGTTCTACCCGAGCACCTGAGCACTTTGGTGCTCGATCAACACAACTGAGGAGCATTGGGGTCTCCATCCTGATGCAGAAAGGTGACCTCTAAGTGGACACTTGGTGCTCTTCCTCAGGCACCACCCTCACATTCTATACTGATACTGTAAAGATGAGACGTAGGGCAGAGTAGAAGGGCCTTACCTACCATGGAAGCAGGCTACGTTAAGGTACTGCTACTCTAAAATGAGGAAAGCGCTGGTTCCTTGCAATAATGTCTGAATAGGGCCCAACAAAAAATGGTTCTGGGAAGTGGATGCCATAGAGTAGAAAGATTTGCCATACCACATGGGAGCTCGTGGGTGAAGAGCATTTCCCCATAGTGGTGGAATTGGTGAGAGGATATATTAAAACTAGAGTTTTTCCACTGTGAAGGTCTGTAGCTGTGACCAACCAACATGCTGCTGGGGAGTGGACACCATGTTGGTAGAGAAGAAGGAGGTGCCATATCACATGGGAGCTCATGGACACAAGGCACTGTGTTCCTCATGGTGGTGGAGTTAGATAGGGGGTATATAAAATTAGAGTTATCTAACTGTGCTTAAACTGTAGCCATAACCAACCACCATTGGGCTGGAGAGTGGACACCATGTTAGTGGTGTAGAGTAAGGTGCCATGCCACATGGGAGCTCACGAGTGCAGGCCACTGTGTTCCCCATGGTGGTGGAGTTAGTTAGGGGTTATATTAAAACTAGAGCTTTCCCACTGTACTTGGTCTATAGCCATGACCTATCAAAATGGTGCTGGGGGTTGTCTGCCATGTTGGTAGAGAGAAGTGCCATATCACATGGGAGCTCATGGGCACAAGGTGCTGTGTTCCTCATGGTGGTGGATTTAGTGAGATGATATATTAAAACTAGAGTTTTCCCACTGTGCAAGCTCTGTAGCCGTGGACAACCAACTGGTGCTGGGGAGTGGACGACATGTTGGTGGAGAAGAAGGAGGTGCCATATCATATGGTAGCTCATGAGCACAAGGTGCTGTGTTCGTCATGGTGGTGGAGTTAGATAGCGGGTATATGAAAATTAGAGTTATCTGACTGTGCTTAGTCTGTAGCCATAACCAACCAACATTGGGCTGGGGAGTGCCTTGCCACATGGGAGCTCTCACGGTTGCAGGCCACTGTGTTAGTTAGGTGTTATAATAGAGCTTTCCCATCGTACATGGTCTATAGCTGTGACCAATCAAAATGGTGCTGGTGGTTGTCTGTCATGTTAGTGAAGAGAAGTGCCATACCACACCGGAGCGCATGGGCACAAGGTGCTGTGTTCTTCATGGTGGCTGAGTTATTGGGAGAGTATATTAGACCTGGTGTTCTCCCACATGCATGGTCTGTGGCCATGGCCAACCAACATGGCACTAGGGAGTGGATGCCGTGTTAGTACAGTACAGAGCGGTGCTATACCATATGGAAGTTGGTGAAGTCTTCTATTATAACTAGGGCTTCCCACCATGCATCTTCTGTAGTGATTGTGAACACACCAGTGATTCAGGGAACAGTCCAGTGGTAAATACCTGCATCTTTGGGGGTACTGGTTTGAAAAGCCAGTGTCGTGAGAGAGATAAATTCTTCCTCCAGGGTTAATGAGACTGGCAGGAGTAAGAAATACCCTGAGAGGTTGGACATGAGGTTGTGAACGGATTCCGGCATGTGATAAGCTTCTCGTGGGACGGCACAGCAGCTAAGGAGGAACCGTCACAACCAATCAGAGACTATTGCACAGCTTGTTTGCAGCATGCCTGAGCTCTGGTCACTGTGCCATCTGCTACTTGGCCATATTACAAATGAACAGTCCCTCCAACATTGGACAGTAAATTGTCCACCTTCTCATTCATTGACTCCAACAGAACCTTCTATAAGACTGTGGCAAGATGCCTTCTTCTGTCACAAGAACAACCCCTTAGGATAGCATAAGTCTAACATTCTGTGCTAGTTCATTTCTAAATATATTGTTATCCGAAGAATGGGGGATGGGTACAGTCACCCTTTGCCAACGTTGGGGTGTGTAGTTCTTCTGTGAATCACGAATTGACTTCGTCTTCCAATACGTCATGGCCCTGTAGCGTGCTTTTCCCCTCCAGCCATGATCGTTGCTCCCTCCCTGCCAAGTACTGTAGACGATGTTTAATTTCCCCTTCCATTTTTCTTCTTAATCCGGGTCAACAAAGCTCTTTACATCTTTTGTCTCATTCCAGAGAAAGTCAAACAGAGAACATATTGATAGATTGCCAATCCAACCCAAGGACGGATCCGGGGAATCCTGAATACACAGGGAATTGAAGAGCCGAAGACAATGGCAGATCTGGACCACCTATCCCGCTGAAGTGGTAGCTGGCACAGAGGGTAATGAGGGTTCGTGTGTGCCTTCCGGTGCTTCACTAAAAACCACAACTGGGAATTGTTTGACCGCCATAGACAGCTATTGTGGAGACATTAAACGGAGTCCATTGTTCATCGTAGTCACCCGTTACGTGTCCTGCCAAGAGACTGAAACATGTTGTGCAAGACGGCCATAAAGCGTGACTGCTCGTGGTTATATGGCTTTGGACATTGAGCTACATGAAATCAGTTTCTATAAAGAACATGAGCTCAAACGTCCCTGGCAATAGATGTGGACATAAAAATCAGGAATCACTAAGCCTCCAACCTCTTACACCTCGTTTAGAATAATAATGACACACTTGCCAGCATTGGAGAAGAAAGGAAGATTCTGAGGTGCTGAACAAAATTTTTTGCTTTATGCTCCACCCTTTTATTCAGGACATGTCCCCGATCACTGGCATTTGAATCATATGACCCCCTTTATCACAAATCAAAATGAAGAGAGACTCCAGAATTTACCAGAAAAGACCTCAGACTGGATTCCCTTAATAAGTACAAACTCCAGACTAGACTCCCTAACCTAACAGAGCCCTCAGAGCAGACACCCTAAATAAATACAGACCCTGAATCCCAGACTATACAGACCCCAGACTATACAGACCCTGAACTCAAGAATATACAGACCCCAGACCAGACTTCCTAAATAAATACAGACCCTAAACCCTAGTAATACAGACCCAAGACCAGAGACCCCATTAAAATACAGACCCTGAAATCAAGCAATACAGACCCCAGACCAGACCTCCTAAATACATGTAAACTCCAGACTATACTCCCTAAACTAATACAAATCTCAGAGCAGACTCCATGAACCCTAGAAATACAGACCCCAGACCTTGTAAAAATACAAACCCTGAACCCAAGAAATATAGACCCCAGACCAGAGACCGCATAAAAATACAGACCTGAAAATCAAGCAATACAGACCCCAGACCAGACCTCCTAAATAAATATAAACTCCAGACTATACTCCCTAAACTAATACAAACCTCAGAGCAGACACCCTAAATAAATACAGACCCTGAACCCTTGAAATACAGACCCCAGACCTCGTAAAAATACAGACCCTGAACCAAGAAATACAGACCCCAGACTAGACCTCCTAAATAAGTACAACTCCAAACTATACTCCCTAAACTATTACAATTTACAGACACCCTAAAAATACAGATCTTGAACCCTAGAAAAACAGACCACAGACCAGACCTCCTAAATAAATACAGACCCCAGACCAGTATCCTTGACAAATGACAACCATTTGTAATGCACTTTGAGGCTGGGGCAACTCCCTCAGAAGTCAGAGGCTTCTATATAGGTGCCTGACCCCAACAAACAACACACAATAGGGTCAATTTTGTAGGAAGTCAGTTTCAGTAAATTCAGACCCCAGACCTGTGCCCTTAAAGAAATATGATCCAAAAATACAAATCTCAATCTCAGACTATACAGACCACAGACCCCCTAAATAAATATAGACCCCAAATCTCTTAAAAAGAACACAGAACACCTAAATACAGATCCCAGACCACTGTCCTTAAAAAATACAGATCATAGGATCCATAAATATAGATCTCAGATTACACAGACCTCAGACCAAGCCCCCTCAAAAAAATACGCCAAACACTTAAATACAGACCCCAGACATGTACAGATCATGGACTCCAGACCATACAGTCTCCAGACCAGACCATTTAATAAATACAGACCTTAAACCTAATCCCATAAAAGAAAAAAAAGACTGCAGAACACCTAAATACAGACCCCAGACAGGTGCCCTTTAAATAAATACAGATCTCAGACCAAATACCTTGAGAGGATGGGAATGGTGGCAATCACCCTCAATATACTTTCTGCAGTTACCAATTGCAGGGTGCAGTCTTTCAAAGGATAGCCAGTCTGTCGCAGAAATGTGGTAGGCGCCGGAGGCAATTACTGTAACCCTTACTATAAGCAGTAAAGTCAATTGCCATAAACGTTTGTTACCTTTACTGTCTCAGTCCAGCACACACTTTAAGGCTAGGAGATCTGGCAGGCTGTTCTGGCCAGTATATTTGTCCAGCCGATTTACTGCAAATTTGCCGAGTTGCCGCCCGAGCTCTGCTGGTCCCGATTATAGTTAATGGGGCCGGACAGTTTTCATTTAGCTTCTGGCAATGCAGGATCCAGAGAGACCCGGCAGACTGTTCTCTAACAGAACAGCTTGCCGGATCTCCCGAACGCTAGTGTGAAACTAACCTAAAATGGTTCTCTGTCGTCTGTATAAAGTCAAAACTTTCTTTCTCTCAGGGGATAATCCTTGGTAGAGTTGCTTTCTGGCAGTTTTCCACTCTCAGGAATGGTGTTTTCCTGGATAAGGCTTCTCTTTAGGCCTTCTTGGCAGAGCACACCAAGGCAGGTCCTACCTCTAGCTCTGCTGGCTAGGAACTATCTACTCTACAATTCGGGAGGGGCAGGTCCAGTCTGTCTATCGGCATCTAACTGTACATCTAAGGCTACTTTGACACTAGCGTTTATATATTCCGGTATTGAGTGCCGTCATAGGGTCTCAATACTGGAATAAAACGCTTCAGTTTTGTCCCCATTCATTGTAAATGGGGACAAAACTGAACTGAAGACAACAAAATGCTACTAAAAGCATTCCGTTCAGTTCTCTTCAGTCTCCAGACCGGAGAGCAAACCGCAACATTCTGCGGTTTGCTCTCCGGTCTGGGCATCCGCACCAAGACGGATCCGGAATGACCCCCAATGCAAGTCATTGGGGACGGATCTGTTCGGTGTGACAATAGTAAACGGATCCGTCCTCCATTGACTTTCAATGGAGTTCATGACGGATCCGTCACCTTGCACTTGTCCCTTGCAGCTCCCTCCAGCAGGGGGCGCTGTGGTGAATCTTCCCATTGTGCGCGGCGTCCTCTGGACTTGCTGGGACAGGTAAGTATACCCCCCCTCCTCAATATAGTGTCTGGTGCCGGTGTGGGGCCGGAGCGCAGTTCCGGCCCCACACGTGCACCTGCGGCAGCACGGATCTGGCGGGACCCTTCACCTGTGGGATCCGTGCTGCCGCAAGTGTGAAAGAGGCCTTACAGTCAGCTTAACTAATTCATACTATATGAGCGAATCGGTTTGCCCTGCTTTGGATTAACCGGATTCGTTCATCTGCATAACTCATATTCGTTATCATCTTTATCTCCCTATAGCATTAAAATGTATTGGCTCCGATGCGTTTTTTTCAAGATGGTCGTGGTTAGGGATAATAACGAATATGAGTTATGTGGATGAACAATTCACTCATTACTACTTCCTTAACTTTTGGGATTCACAGTACACAGATCATCAGTATCAATTCTTTAACAGTAAATCACAGTATAAACCCTTTACCAATGATCCACTGGGTCACTGCAATGTCAGATATAATAATCCCCATCGCCTAATTTTTGGGGGGATAAGTATAGAAGATGTAGCTCTAGGTCCTGAGTCCACCACTGAGAGTTAACCTGTAAAAGTAACACGTCAACCACCTCTGGATTTTGTACCTTCCGGATTCCTGGAGCGACTTGGATTATGGCAGAAGAGTCTGGGTGTGCAGTCCAAGTCAGTAAAATAGGAAGACCATCCATGTCTTCTCCAGGCTGAGGACACAATGGAACAGTCGGTGTGCCAGTACTACCAGTATAAAGACTGGTATGAGGGGACCTCATTTATATCCTGATAACTATACACCTGATTATCGAACAGTATCTGGATATATATCACTGGGAATGGTGATGTCACATTGCGGAATCCACATCCAACAGTTTTTTTGTTTTTTTAATTTCCTTCACTTATTTTGAGGAATTTTGCTGAATTTCTGTATCTGAATCTTAAGTTAAAACTTCTAATGCCTAAAAGTTCATCCAGACGACAAAGATAATGATACATGAGTGAAGGAGACTGAGTTACTGGCAAAGAGAAATCCCTGATCCCTATTATAAGTTTTGGCAAAGAACAGAAGAAGAGTAAAGTGCAGACATAACGAAAAACTGTAAAACTCTAAACTCTCCAAACTAAAAACTCTATCTATCTCTCTATCTATCTATCTATCTATCTATCTATCTATCTATCTATCTATCTATCTATCTATCTCTATTATCTATATCTATCTATCTAATCTATCTATCTATCTATCTATCTATCTATCTATCTATCTATCTATCTCTATTCTATATCTATCTATCTATCTATCTATCTATCTATCTATCTCTATTCTATCTATCTCATATCTATAATTTGTGGAACCACTGTGCCAAGTAAGTGGTTGGACATCCAGCCATCCCCTAAAGTCGCTATTCTGGCATCTTCCTGGTACAGACCCTGTACAGAGATGTGGACTTCTCTGCGGTTTAGTAACCAGACGACTACCTCCAGGCGATGGTCCCGGTGTATTTGGCAGCTGACCTACTGAGACACACCAGAGACACAAGCATGGCACAAAGCACATAGCACTTGTAGAGGAGCAGATCAGGAACCCATGCAGACATATGGACTTCGGGAACTTGGACACTGTTCAGACATAGCAGAATTTGGCAAACAGACTTCAGGAACGAACTTCAGGAACTTGGAGATTGTTCAGGCATAGCAAATACATGAGCAAGACTAAGACACAGCCATACAGGAATACAGACAGAAGCCAGAACATACAAGCTCTAGCAGAGTGCAAACAATGGCTAGGACACTAGGCCAGAATTCAGACTTAGACAAAGAGAAAGAACCCCAACTACGAACTAGGACTTTGATATGACTATGGTACAGACAGACTCCAAACGGAACAAAGCAAGACATGACAAGACATGAAAGAAAGACAAGACATGATTGCACACCACGGCAGGCCACAGCACTCAAGAAACATCCACCAAACTGACACAGAACTCAGGACTATATGGCAGACTAATGGACCAATCAGTCAAACAAATGATTAGCCCTCACAATACCAAACAGATAAGGCGTACAAGCAGGAGCGTAACTACCATGGAGGCAGACCATGTGACTGCTATGGGGCCCAGGAATAGAGGGGGCCCAGTCTTAGTTGGGATTATCTCCTCTTCTACTGGAGATAAAGACTTGGTCAGGACACTACCCTCTAAAGGAACAACTTTTTAGCAAATGAGGCAGTGGAAAAATGGCCCAAGGGTCATTGAAAGGGGTTTAGGAGGAAACCCTTCTGTCCTGTGTGGGGGGCCTGGTCTGATCCTTGCTATGGGGCCCTTACTTCTCTATGTATGCCACTGTGTACAAGCCCATAGGCACAATTCACACCACAAGGGACCAGGACACACGGAGAAGTGGTAACATGAACCACCATTGAACACAACAGCCCAAATCCATACCTACAGCCAACCCGGGCTGGATGGTACAAGTGAAAGACTATTAAATCTATCTATCTATCTATCTATCTATCTATCTATCTATCTATCTATCTATCTATCTATCTTTACAGTGAAGCTCCTATGAGCAGTGTTGTCATCAGTTTAGCCTGGTCAGAACTGCTGACAGACTCTCTTAAGGCCCTTCTGTAGGTTGTCCCACTTTTTCCAGGCCTTCTTCCTAGCTTCACAGTGAAATTAGTGAGAGATTTCATGACTGCTTTTCCTGGCAGATCTTCCTTCCAGGGGTGCTGCCATGCTACAGTAGATGACAACCTCCACTGGGCCTGTAATGACAGGCAAACTGGTTATTTTCAAGACTAACTTGAGACAAAAGACTCAAGGACTAACAGATCCTGGATATTTTTGGAGATTTCGGCTGAAGTACTCTAGGCTTGTGTCTTTGTATCACTGACTAACAGAAGCGGACTGGGAACTTAAAGTGGCCCTGGAAAAAATACTAAAAGTGGCCCCGTTTTGTAGTCAGTTCCAAATTGATGTAAGGCAGAACCAGCGATACCATATTGTGGCACATTAAACCACCTCAAAAGAGCCAAATACCACAGTCCATCACAAAATACTGCCAACGGTACAAAATACATCACCAAAAACTTTCACTGGCGCAGTCATGAGGAGGGCTTAGGTGGCCCCCTAGGCATCGGCCCAACGGGAAATTTCCCTGTAAGGTCTATGGCCAATCCGCCCCTGCTGACTCATACTGCAAAATCCCCAACCATGGTATGTCAAAGCTTTGCCCTAGCTATAGGGGTGCAGAAGTAGCAGTTGCCCCAAAGACCCCTCTGCCACCTAGGAAGACATTAGTACAGTGGTCCCTCAAGATACAATATTAATTGGTTCCAGGACGACCATTGTATGTTGAAACCATTGTAAGTTGAGTAATTGGTTCCAAAGCCCCAAAATGTCATCCAAGATAAGAGAAGGTGAAGATTTTAGAAAAATAAGCAGATAACTAAGACAGATAAGACAAGTCCTTACATATAAGGAATACCTGATAACTAGTAACTAATACAACTATTTACCAGAGATGTGACCTTGATTGGTTGGATCTCAGTCTGAGACATTGTATGTTGAGTCTTAACTTACGATGGGTCAGAAAAGACCATTGTATGGTGAAAATATTGTATCCTGAGGCCGTTGTATCTTGAGGGATCACTGTGTTATAAAGGGCACCTGGTAGGTGGGGGTCCTGTTACAGGTTTTGCATTAAGCCCTCTGGATACAAGGTGATTACTACTCCAAATTTTGCCCCACCAGCAGTCTAGATGAATGGGCCCTTGTGGTTAACATCAAACATAAACCAGGCCCGACTTTGGTAATCCATATCCATTATTAAACAAGACTCCATTCATGGTGGCTTATGGGTTTATCATGACCTCATACTTTCCAGCCGTATGGATCATAGGTAATCAAGTGGCCAGTGTCGGGGGGCATTTCTTCATTGAAATCTACAATCATCTTTAACCCAGGAGGTGAAGGAAAAACAAAGTGATAAGTAAAGCCGAGGAATGTGATTGATTGCTCAATAGCCCCCTTAATACAGTGTAAATAAACCGAGGGTGGAATCCACCAGACGTCCTTCTATGATCTCTCCATGACCTTGGTCTTGCCGTTCTCCTCGGCACATTCCTGGTGCTTGGTTACCAGACTCCTTCTTTATTTTGGGTATGTATAGATTTAAGGGGAATTACATCAAGTGCAAATGACCTTCCTCGTAGAATAAGTCTACACCTGCTATAAATTACTCAAAATCCGAGACTTGTTCTTGCAAACTGTGAAGGTTCCCATCACAACAGATTATGACTCAACTGAAGTTGTACTGTAACCTCTCCTTAATCTTAAGAAAACATTGGATGCGAGGCCATGTCTTATTTGGTGTGGTGGACCCCTACTTAGCCCCCTTTAAATCCAAGGTTTAAAATAAAGCCATCAAGCCTGAGCTAGCTGTGGTACAATTAGACAAGGTCAAGAATGGGCCATCTGGTTAACCATTCCTCCGTGATGTAGTAGGCCTAAGGCCGAGTCTTGGAAGAAGGGGATGTTAACTGCATATATGCGGTATGATACAATGAATGTAAGAATGTGAAAAGGCTCCATAAATAATCCCCCTAAGCCAGGACTTTGTACAACCCAGTCAGGTGCAACTCTCTCAGAACTGTCATACTGAGCTCCATTATGTCCACCTTCAAGAGAACGGATTAATCTGACGGAAGCAGCCTTTATGAGAGCAGGATATCTTACGTAAAGTCCTCGAAAAAGTCTTCTCTAACTATATCCGGACTTAAGAAGGTTTGATGTTACGAGGACATTTTATTTCAAGGCATTTCTACAAATATGCTTTGGTTTTCTGGCTGGGGTCTCTCAGTAAAGAATGAAATGTCATGTTTTCTTGGAAGTCAAAGGCTAAAAAAGGGGCCAAGAACCTGGTCAATAAATCTTTGAGTGATTTTTATCCTCTTTTTTGGTTTTGTTTAGTGTTTTGTTAGGTCAGGCACCGTAGGAAACAACATTGTGTTGTATCTAAGCTTAAGACAATTCTTCAAGCTAATTTCTTAAAGGGGTTCTAAGGGAATTAAGAAAATGAAAATACTTAAAGAAGAACTCCTGACAAAAATTTTATTCCATGTCCTGCTAGAAATGTACATGATATAATCTGTAGTGAATGTCATTTTCTTTCCAGTGTCTGAATTTTTGACTTATATCATCCTGAAGTTTCTTATCTGTGTCATGTGACCAGCAATTAGACCCACCAACTCACACAGAGACTTATGTGTGGACAGGAAGTCTAATTCTCTATGTATTCCTATGAGACTGAAAGTGAGGCTCCCATAGGAATGAATAGAGCAGTTACTGGCTTTCTGTCCAGAGTCAGTTGGAGGTCAGGGAGTTGGTCACATGACAGAAACAGTCACTGATAAGAAAATGACAATCACTACAGATTATATCATGCACCTTTCTAACAGGTCAGAGAATAAAAATTTTTGCGGGAGTTCTTCTTTAAATATTACTTATAAATATATTCCCAAATACCTTTTATTAGTTATAATGGCTCTTTTTGTCCAGGGAGCAATCATTAGGAGAAATAAAATGGCTGTCGTCCTATTAGTGCACCCATAACCTGTCCTAATCACACAGGAGGACAAGTTACATCACAACACTGAGGTAAAGAGCTGCCTCATCCTCTCTTCTCTGCTTGCCAGGGAGTGTGATCCTGAACACAGTTTAATATGATCTTCAGCTGAATCTCTGTAGGAATGGAGTGCATGATGTGGATAATGAGCAGCAGCTCTTGTCTGCAGTCTCCATTATCACAGTCTCTCCTGTCCGTCCTCTCTGTACTTCATGTCTCCTCATGAACTTTATTCCCACAGAGATTCAGCAGAGCAGAGAGGAGGATGAGGCAGCTCTTTATCTCAGTGTTGTGAAGTAACTTGTCCTCCTGTGTGATTAGGACAGGTTCTGTGTGCACTAATAAGACGGCGGCCATTTTGTTTCTCCTAATCATTGCTACCCAGACAAAACGAGCCATTATACCTAATGAAAATTATTTGGGAATATATTTATAATAAAGTATAAATATAGAAATGCCTTGAAATAAAATGTCCTCGTAACATCAAACCTTCTTAAAGGGAACCTGTCATCAACTTTATGGTGACCTCACTGATGGCAGCATAAATTAGTGACAGAAATGCTGATTTCAGCGGTGTGTCTCTTTTGAGCTAAAAGTGAGTGGTTGCTGAGAACCAACATCACAAACATTGCAACCCAGGCCTTGAAAAGAGTCATATCTACCTGAGAAGAGTCATGGTTATTCCTAATCTCCTGCTCTCCCTGCCCATCTGCTGATGATTAGCAGTTCTCTCCTAGAGAGAAAGGGAGAAAATTAGGTAGAAGCCTGTCAGTCACCAGCAGGTAGGCAGGGAGAGCAGGAATTCATGAATAACCATGACTCTTCTCTTGAAGATTTGACTCTTTTCCAGGCCTAGTCTGCAATGTTTGTGATGTTGGTTCTCGGCAACCACTTATTTTTAACTTATAAATGACAGACTGCTGAAATCAACTCACCTGTCTATACTTTATTCTGCTGTTAGTATGGGTAGCATAAAGGTGATCACAGGTTCCCTGTCCGGATGTAGTTAGAGAAGACTTTTTCGAGGACTTTTCGTAAGATATCCTGCTCTCATAAAGGCTGCTTCCGTGAGATTAATCCGTTCTCTTGAAGGTGGACATAATGGAGCTCAGTATGACAGTTCTGAGAGAGTTGCACCTGACTGGGTCGTACAAAGTCCTGGCTTAGGAGGATTATTTATGGAGCTTTTTCACATTCTTACATTCATCGTATCATACCGCATATATGCAGTTAACATCCCCTCTTCCAAGACTCAGCCATTTTCTTCATTCCCGGAGAACCCCTTTAAAGCCAGGAAACATTGCGGCTCCTTTGGCATCACCATACCAGTCTGAGAAAAGGATCAGGTTATAGGTCCGGTATTCCAGATGAGAGTCCTGCTGCAGGTTGGTTGACTTGGACAAACCTATCTCAAAGACAATATTGTGAAGGACAACTCTTGTGCTAACTATATAGCTGCACCTGCATTAGCAATCAACTGGTTATTGACAGCTGGGGAATCTTGGAGGACAGAGGACATATATTTAGGCAATAGGGTGGGATGGCATGTAGCACGCAAGAGAAGCAACAATTGTTCTCTCTATATTGGGGAACATTAAGGCTAGCATGTTAACCATCTAACTGGGCCTAGAAACGGGCCTAAAGTTTGTGTAAAGGCCTCATATTTGCTTTTTCTTTTCTGGATTGTTTAAGGAATCTCCCTGTTCTTCACTCTTAAAGTGTCCAACTTTTTTGACTTTTTGTTAGTATCTATAGCAGCCTGTTGTACCCGTTGAAAAATTTCTACTCACCTGCTCCCCGCTGCTCTGTTCTTCAGGTCCCTGTCCTGTAAACTTCTGGAAGAATGGGGTCACACGGACCATGGTACCCAATGATTGGCCTCTGCAGTGATGTATCCCCAAGAGGGATGTCATTGCTATGTCATGTGCCACTTGCAGATACATCACCACTGTGCTAGTTATTAGCTGCAGTGGCACACTTGACTCCGTCCATATGGATATTTACAGGACGGGAACCTGAAGATTGCTGAACAAAGCCAGTAAACCATTACGGAGCGGTTTGGAGCAGGTGAGTATGTTTTTTTTTCAACAAGTACAACCTGATGCTAGTCACAGAAAAAGTTAAAACCAAAAAGCTGGGACACCTCTTTAAGGAGGTTCAGACTATCCCGGTTGGGTTCCCAGGTTTTGGTCTGCAGAGTAGACACTGATTGGTGGTGGGTACGTTGCCAGGAGCAGAAGAAGAGGCAAAGTCTAGACGGGGAGAAGAGTCAGGATGTGACAAACCAGAGGATGAGACTAGGACAGAATGAGAAAATGCAACAGTATGGTTGGCAATAAATGTGACTGTTTGCGGTGCGCGAGGGTGGGCAGAACTGCCGAAATTGTCACATAAGAAGACCCCCAGCAACCGCAATAGAGTTCTTCAGACCGCTATTTTGGAACGCAGCACTGGTACGTGCTGACATCAATGGTCATCACTTCCGGTTTCTTGTCCTCATCAAATATCCAGCGCCTAGCTTTAAATAGCAGGAGTTTGATGAATTTTACTGCTTCCTCTATCGCGATGGCGTCACCACCGGACTATTAGGGTCCATTCACACGTCCGCAGAATGTGTCCGCATCCGTTCCGCAAAATTGCGGAACGGGTGCCGACCCATTCATTTTCAATGGGGCCGGAAAAGATGCGGATGGCACACATTGTGCCGTCTGCATCCGCACTTCCATTCCGCGACCCAGCAAAAATATAGAACAAGTTCTATTCTTGTCCGGAGCCACGGACAAGAAAAGGCATCTCTATAATAGAGCCGGCCATGTGCGGTCCGCAAAACACACACGGACGTGTGAATGGACCCTTATTGAGAGGCATACACTGTCATCAGGACAATGGGGTCTCCCGTATGACCATAGTGGCAGGGTTGTCATGTGTTGAGACCTTAAAAGCACAAGTACCCCATATAGGGGTTTTATATCATGTATTATAACCTATCTGTATGTTTTGGTAGTTGGCCCATAACTTTAATAGGCCTGATATTTTGAATATGTGACATGCTGATGCAATATACAGTAGTTGAGTATCTATCTAGTTATTATATCATCATTGAATATTTCTACAAACATATTGCAAAGCTTATTGTCGCATAAGTGTCCTGTGACTATGTGGTATATGCTGAGCTATTAAAGAAGAACTCCCGCAAAAAATTTTATTCTCTGATCTGTTAGAAAGGTACATGATATAATCTATAGTGATTGTCATTTTCTTATCAGTGACTGTTTCTGTGAGTAAAAACCTCTCTTCTTATTGTAGCTGGGTCATGTGACCAACTCCCTGACCTCCAACTGACCCAGGACAGCAAGCCAGTAACTGCTCTATTCATTCCTATGGGAGCCTCACTTTCAGTCTCATAGGAATACATAGATAATTAGACTTCCTGTCCACACATAAGTCTCTGTGTGAGTTGGTGAGTCTAATTGCTGGTCACATGACACAGATAAGAAACTTCAGGATGATGTAAGTCAAAAATTCAGACACTGGTAAGAAAATGACATTCACTACAGATTACATCATGTACATTTCTAGCAGGACATGGAATAAAATTTTTGTCAGGAGTTCTTCTTTAATGGTCACATCTCATATTGAAGGTTCCACACCATAATGATAATAATCTTAGGAAATATATCCCATATTTAGAGAAGTCCCCTGAAGAGCTACACTTTTGTGATAGCGAAACGCGTAGGTACATTGGGACGACAACAAAAAATACCCCTTGATATTGGAGGTTATATCAGGCGATTGAGCTTGGATTTTGTAGACCATGTGTGATTTGTGTTAATATGCACAATCACGGGGTGGAACGTTTTTTAACTATGTTTTGTTAGATCTGTTGTCTGATGGTTTGATTTTTTTGTGTATTTTGGTTGGTGCATTAGGGGCTGATATCTAGCTGGCCAGAATAATTGGCTTAAATACAATATAGGCTATCAAATTTGCATATATATCTAACTGGACTCTGGCCGACTGATATCACGATCACTACCTGGTGATGGGCTTCTTTTTTGTATCAGGGACACTATAGGGATTATAGGAGGTTCCTGACACGTGATCGCCTCTATCGGGGCGGATGTTCCATTTTTTAGGCAGGGCTTAAACAGAGGATAGGGACGTAATTAGGGATTAGTTCTTTCTATAATAGAATATATCTAACATTCCTAATCTATACCCTGTCTATCTCATCTGTAACAAAAATAACAACCAGGTTTCCCGCTACACATCAACACAAACCAGCGGTACAACTATCACTTGGGTGATTACACTTAGGCGACGATTTTGAGACTAGTCTTATATGTTATATGTTGAGTCATTTCATAATAATATTTATTAAAAGTTAAGTTTTAGAGGTCTTTCTGTGATTACTTGATTTCATATCCTCTGATGTGTTATCATACCTGTCTGACGCTTCATTTGTCAGTTAACTGTGATATATTTTCCATCAGTTATAAATGAACATAATCTTCAGGATGCGTTTTGGCCCATCCCAGGCCGAAACGTGTCCTGAAGATTATGTTATGCTATAAAGGAAATAAAGCAAGATTGTAAAGAATCCTATTGTGGTAGCTAGGGATCTTCTTAGGAGATAAGAATGAGAATATGGACCAGTGGTCAAAATCAGGAGGTCAGTCTACAAATATTAGACCCCAGATCCAAAGGGGTAAGACGGAGTCAAAATTTACAGTCAAGAAGTCAAAGCTGAAGTCAGGGTGAAAACACAATGGTGCTTGTCCAGACTCCTTAAATAGGCCATTGGTGTCACTTTCGGTGTGGTTGATCGTGACACAGATTACTGGTTGCTCACGTTTTTGCTCTGGCATACTGGCTGCGGTTGTTGCCGTGTATGCTGGTTGCCAGGGGTGACATGTAGTTTTGGTAGTGTCCTGGTCTCGTTTGTTCACTGTGACACGGCTTCCATGTTGCTCACGTTTTGGCTCTGGCGTACTGGCTGCGGCTGTTGCCGTGTATGCTGGTTGCCATGGGCGACGTGTACTTTTGGTAGTCAGTGTGTTCCCTGCTACCTGTATACTTTCTCCCTTCCCTGTCTGGTTCTCATGGAGTTAACGTCTTGACCTTGGTTATTCCGTTGTTGCTAGCCTGGGAGGTTAGTTGTTCTCCAGCTTTCTTGGGTGCTGGAGCTTGGCACCTTCCCTGGGTTTCCATCTGTCCAGTCCTTGTGGCCACCTAATATGTCACTGAGGTCACCCTGTCTTCCTTCCGATCCCGGTTCTATTTTTGGTGTGGGTTATATGTTCCGGGTTGGTGTATGTGTCTTGTCTAGTTTGTTGTTCCATGCTTGGTCTGTTACTTCATTATAGCGTCCTGCATGGAGGCTAGACATTCCCTTGTCTATGCCTTCGGTGAGAGGGCTCCAGGGTTCTCCGAAGGGGGAACAGAGATTCTGTGAGTAGTTGCTGGGATGCTGGTTCCTGGGTTTGTTTACTGTACTGTGTCCTGTACGGTGTTTGGGTTCCAGTTGTTGGTGTGTGGGCTGCTGGTGCTTGTTCCAGCAGACTGTGCAGGTAAGTGGCCAAGTGCACCGGGACCATCCTGGAGGTGCAGCCAATGAGCTTCGGCTAAGTACATTCCTACAATCTGGGGCTCTGTGAAGAACGGGGCTCACTGGGTTTCTGCTCTCTGGGTTTGGCCCCAAATAAAACCGGTGCACTTGATCCAGTGCTATTCCTTGCAACTGGTTCCTTACCCGCTGATCCAGTTTTCTTCTCACTGTTATGTCTCTGTGTATACCTGGTTTGGTGTATCCTTGGTGTGAGATGTTCTAGGGGTCGGTTGGACCCATACTAGAACATGACAATTGGGTGCCAGTTGCCACAGCATCCCAGTGGGGCTGGAAACCAGATGTAGTGAGGTCATTGGTGTACTGGGGAGAGTTGAGTAACAACTCTTAGAATCCACTCAAGTGCAACCCAAGTGCAACCTTCGTGAGAGTGTGCTTCACTGGGATAACTGCTTGAAAGTTCAGAAATATGGTTGCTTCTATAATCACCACATATCTCCTGTTCTGGGAACCTCCAGAAACATTCACATTCATATGTATTGACTGATATGAGCCACTCTTTTCAGGAGGGACCCATGTGTAGCCTGATGACAAAGCTACTTGAAAAATAACGTTACACCTATGAAACATTTCTCATGTAGTTTGCAGCAGATTCTTTATAAATGCCTCCCTTTAATCAGACTACTGGAAAGTAATGATCGCCCCGATGGCAATTCATTACAAGCCAGATCCAGATGTTTCCTATCTAGAACTTGCTGAATGTTTTCTTTGAAAAATCTTTCATGCCTCATAGTTTGGACCAATTTGAAAGAGAGCAGAAGAGAGCAAGTGAGCCGAGGTCAGCTGAGCTGACAGACCTTGTCTGTCATCGGTGGACCAAGGGAAGGCATTGTTCTGCTACTTCGTGGGAGAGAAGAATTAGGCAAAAGGAAGGGCAAGCCGAATTCTACGAGTGGATATTATGTTATCAGCACACTTCAGCTTCAATACGAGAGCCTGGTGATATGATACTACTGATACTACTCCAGGGAATATACAGTATAGTTGCAGTGCCCTGGAGCTTGGGTACTTTGAAGTCTGGACATTTGTCCCTGTTTCCCCTATGCAAAGTCATCAACTCCTTACTTTATTTCACTTTAAAGGGTTAACTTGCACTGACATACTGTTTAACACCGTGTAAGTGCATTTTACATGAATGTTATGATATATATCCTGTTCATTTGTACTGTATTTTCAAGGCACTGTGGAAAGGGTTAATGAACAATGAGAGACTTTTGGGACTTTCTAGCTAATAATGAGAAGGTGGTAATTTTCCACAGTTACCCAGGGTTAAAGAAGAGTATGATTTGGAAAGAAAAAGCCAGACTTGTTTACCACCAAAACCAGAAAGACTGACCTTTTGGATGTCTGGTTTACCCCTGTTATTATGTCTGAAGACTAGTTTTGGTCTGGAAAAAATTCTGCGTTATTCCCGTTAGGTATCATTGAAGTTCTATAGCAAATCTATGACAGTTGAGGAATTGTAGAACAGAGACTATAAGCACAGCTGTGCTAGTCCCTGTGGTTCCACATTATGGAGTCCGACACAATGTATGATGCCTCCTAGAGGCAATGCCACAGAGGTACAGTGTAGCCCTATACCAGTCTGTCTTTGGCATAGTTCTGCTTGATGGCTTGCCACTCGTCGGCCTGTATCTCTAGAATTTAGAATGTCGTTATGTCTACATCTTTCATGCCAAGTAAATGCTGGGCTGGTATCAACAATAATACTAACCCTTGGACAAGAGCTGCAAATCACCAGTCATGAGAACATAAACCTCCTAAGACTGCGACTGTTCAGTCTCGTTGGTACCTTCGTATTGACCTGTCAATGCCAGGACAGCCTGGTAGCTGTGACCAATGCACATTCACTCAAACGTCCACTATTCCAATGGTCTCCTGTCTTGTGATGGCTCGGCGTTTTATGGGTGAATGGCGAGCCATTGGCTGACCATGTAGCACCCGTCAGCAGGATCAACCCTACTAAACCAGGCATATGCCCTGATGGGGTCCTTCCTGCGTCTTGTGAAAATCGGTTGTGGCGTTCCTGAGAAAAAAGACTTTTTCTCTTTATGCAAATGAAAGTTTAAGTACACTATGGGGCGGAGTCTAGACTCCCCCATGCTTTCCAGTGCTGGCCACACCCCTCGTTGCACTGAAGCCCTCATTTGCAGAAAGAATAAAAGTCCTTTATCTCGGGAATGCCGCAGCCGATTTTCACAAGGCTGGTATCATTTCAATCAGCAGAATCAATCCTACCAGTCAATATGCCTGGTTTCATAAGATAGATCCTCCCGACAAGTGCTTTTTAAGGATAGGTCATTAATAATATAGTCCCGAAGAATCAGACAGGTATCATTTTAATCAACAGGATCGACTCTACCATGCAGTATGCCTGGTTTCATAGGGTAGATCCTCCCAACAAGTGCTCTTTAAAGGGGTTGTCTCAGCTCGCTGTTACTAAGGCGAGATGAGACACTGTTCCGACCACCTCCCGGCCGGGAAACAGCAGAGCGCTCCGATGCTCTGCTGTCTCTGTAGCTCTCATTGCCGTGCATGAAAGCTACAGAAACAGCGTAGCACAGCAAGCTAAACTGTTTCTGGTTAGGGAAACACCATAGCTTTCTGTGTTACGCTGTTTCTGTAGCTTTCATGCACGGCAATGAGAGCTACAGAAACAGCAGAGCGTCGGAGCGCTCTGCTGTTTCCCGGCCAGGAGGTGGTCAGAAACTGTGTCTCATCTCGCCTTAGTAACAGAGAGATGAGACAACCCCTTTAAGGATAGACCATTAATAATATAGTCCTGAAGAATCCCTTTAAGGAAGTACAGTTAAACAAGATGTCAGTGCTGCCACCTAGTGGACTGATGGACTAAGAAAGATCAGTCCACCGCTCAGCTGCCGACTCCATCCCAAGGCTACATTTGGAATATCAAGGCATATCAGAAACCTAAAAGGTCACGTTTAATAGAATTACAGGAAACAACCCACAGGCTTTAAAGAGCAAAGCAAATATGTCTAGGCGGTTAATAAAGAAATATGATTCCTGGGTGGGCTGAATAATTGCACCGGGCGGGGTGATTAAGAGAAGTTTGGGAAAACCACAGTGTAAGATCTGTATCTTTACAATGACTACTAAAACAAAAAAAAAAAAGGACCGAGCATGAAAAATCTGGGGAGTATAAAGAATACAAAAAAAAATTTTTTAAAATGAAAGGAAATGAGGTTTAGACCATAAATCACGGAGCGGGATGTGACCCAATCTCTATTTGCGTTTGCAACTTTTCTTGTATGGAATAATAACCCTCGCTTTGCCTTTAAAGTTTTTTTTTTTTCTTTTTTTGCCTGAAAACTGGAGAGGATTGTAAGGCCATTATCTGAGGTCCTGGTGACAGACGTAGAACAGCCCAAGGAATCGCAGCATTTCTCAACATGTGGATACAAAATAACACAGAACAGTCCTAATGGGCTCGTTTCGTGTTCGTGTGGTGGAGGATACGGGCAGAAGGATGGGGGGGAAGGGAGGAGACTTGACTCTGAACATCGGGTTGAAATAAAACCCTTTGATGGACTTTCCTGGGCCGGCGGCTTGTTCTACAAAGTTTACTATAGGTAACCACAAATTCCCATCAGGGAACGAGGCCAAGAATGATCATTAAGGGCTGTGCGTTCCAGACAATTAATTAGCCTTTGTATGAAGGATACATCTATTATCATCTACAGGGTTGTCCCGAGGCCAGGGTAACCAAACACGTATGGGAGCCAACTTTATTTTATTGTGCTCATATGAAGGGAACGGATGTTTTTTTCGCAGGCTTATTGGGACCCCTGCTCGTATCATTACATCCTATATATTTGTAACAGGGGCAGAGGAGCAATGGCAGCCCCCATGTTTTTTGCCACCCAGAACAGAGGGGCCAACCAATCTCGTGCCCTTTCCATGACTATTGGACCAGTTCCCCATCCCTTGTTTCCTACTAATTCACTCCGCATAGTCTTGCACAGCTTTTCACCACCCAATGGCAAAGGGGATGGGGACCAACCAACCAAGATCTGCTCTCCAAGGTCATAGTAGCCACCCACAGGGTGTGCCTCTACGGGACTAGGTAATAACTTGTATTTAAAAGGTTTCTAGTTACTTTTGTAGTTTACTTTGTGATACAATAATGCTCTGGTTGTGAGATATTCTCTTTGCTTTATTATAACAGCGCCCCCTGGTGCTTAATCTGTATAGGTAGGTGCACGTCCACCTATTGACGTAGTCGCGCATGCTCAGTTCCATCCTTTAACTGCTAGCAGCTGTGACATATGTGTATAGGTATGTGCCCGTCCACATTTATATACATATATATTTGTAAGAGGGGCAGAGGAGTAATGGTAGCCCCCATGTTTTGCCACCCAGAACAGAGGGGCCAACTGATGAGTTTCCTATGCCCTTTCCATGACCATTGGGCCAGTTCCCCATTCCTTGTTTCCTACTAATTCAATCTGCATAGTCCTGCATAGCTTTTTACCACCAAATGGCAAAGGGGATGGGACCAACCAACCAAGATCTGCTCTCCAAGGCCATCGTAGCCACCCACAGGGTGTGCCTCTACGGGACTAGTTAATAAATTGTATTTAAAAGGGTTGTGCCAGCATTAAATATTATTTTCTAGTCACTTTTGTAGTTTACTTTGTGATACAAAAATGCTCCGGTTGTGAAATATTCTCTTTGCTTTATTATAACAGCGCCCCCTGGTGCTTAATTTGTATAGGTAGGTGCACGTCCACCTATTGACGTAGTCGCGCATGCTCAGTTCCATCCTTTAACTGCTACCAACTGTGACAGTAACAGGGAGAGAGCTGCAGCAGAAAGGACATGTCCCCCTGAGAAAGGACACTCCCGCTAAGGTACCAGGCTGAAGAGGATCTAGCAGAGCAATAAATGTGGAGATCTCTGGACCCATGTGAGGTACAGGGCTGGGTCTAGGTTATTTAGAAACTGATTGTCATGTTCCTATATTATGTCTAATTATCATTTCTACATTAATCATGGGATAACCCCTTTAAGTGGCGGCTATTACTTCCACTGTTTGCTTCTTTTTGAGCAGACCAGGGAGGGTTATACCCAATATAGGGGCCCTGGGTCCCTGGGCACTGCCCCTATGCCTGAATGGTCATACTGCCATCCCTGGGTCACGTATTACTAACTACAGGTATGGGACACTTGGTCTTTACATCTATTCAACATATGGTGTGTGGTTTATGTTACCCCTTGGCTACAATGAATTGATGTCTGATAGGGCTTATTCACATTTGTTGAAGCTATTTGGTTGATGGTATGTTATTACCTGTGGTTTATATTAGGACTCTGACCGTTGTATAGTGACTCAGGGATGGCGGTTTTTCCATTATTGCTCTGTATCTTCTTTTATGCATAGATTTTTATATATTTAATACTTTCAATAAAGATATTTTTGTGATATAATTGATGTGCAGGTATACTCATTTTTCTGTCTACAGTGTAGATGGGAATTTTTCTTCCTTTTTCTTTAGTATAAATAGCCTAAGGATTTGCCCCTACAGAGGGCATCGGAGGCTACCAAAAAAGTGGTCCTATGAATGTAGGTGGTATAGACCCATGACATTTGGTACCATACTGCTAATATCTGTCCCCTTGTAGGGTACACTTATCATGTATACACAATTGAGAAATGAATCTGGATCGCACATCCTCATGCTATGCTTTGATCTAGTTGCTTCTCAGCATAATTTAACATCGCTTCTCAGCGTAATTAATGGTATACTACCCCTATGTCATGTAGTGCACATGAGGCATTAGTATACGTTTTGATCAAAAAGCATAGGCCCACTCACCGCGCCAAGGTTGCCTCCTAGAGTGGGAACCACTCTAAATTTGGCGCGGCACTGCCAACTGAGAGAAAGTAGGAATTTATAGACCCTCATGCAGGTCCTACTTTCTCTCAGTTGGAGTTCCTGAGAGCAGTGAAAGGTTGGGTGCGGTGCTGCGCGGCGGCCATTGTTGCCTTAGTGCCGTGCTGGTGGCGTTGGTGGAGCTCAGTGCCAGGGTGGCTTAGCTGGGCAGCGGGGGCGCTGTCTAGCTGCTGGGCTTCGCCGCCTATCGGTGTGGTGCTGTGGCGCCGGTGGTCGCCGCGCAGTGCAGCGCCAAATTTAGAGTAGGTTCCCACTCGAGGAGGCAACCTTGGCGCGGTGAGTGGGCCTATGCTTTTGATCAAAACGTATACTAATGCCTCATGTGCACTATATGACATAGGGGCAGTATACCATTAATTACGCTGAGAAGCGATTTTAAATTATGCTGAGAAGCAACTAGATCAAAGCATAGCATGAGGATGTGCGATCCAGATTCATTTCTCAATTGTGTATACAGGGTACACTTATCAGTTTTGGTGTTTTTGGAATTCAAGAGAAGACTTGAGAACCCAGAGGAAAACCCGAGGACAAAAACAGGACATACAAGCATCCAAAAGGGTTTTAATCGAGGACCCTGAGGTCCTTGTGTTGTCCTCGTCCATTAAAGGAACATGGACACACCGTCAGAGCATGACTTTTTTTTTCTTTGTGTGTTCTTTCTTTGTGTCAGGCTCCGCCCCTCTTGGCACAGTGTATCAGTTTTGTCAGGAGTGTTCCTTTAAGCTTATAAAAATGTGTTCTATTTGCTTTGAGAAAGCTGAGTATCTATCGATACGGCTGCCGTTTCAGCTCTTAAAGGGGTTGCTGCTCAGTAGTATCCACTAGGAAGACTATAGAAAAGCTGGGTGACAACCCTTGTGCCAGGGTGATCATATTGGTAGTCATAGTCACCCAGCTTTCACATTTTTTTAAAATGTTTTTCCCTCTTTTTATGTTCTGTACATTGTTTTCCAGTTTAATAAACTCTGTCTAGACAGGCCTCCTCTCCCGTGGACGTTTTTTTTTTCTCCATTCCTGGGTGACTACAATTTGGCAAAAAAAAAAGATGAATGTGGTTTCTGCAGACAACGTGATATGTTATGATGGGCCGGGACGGGCCCGAGCCGCGTACATGTTACTCAGCGCTGCATATACCAAGCGCATTTCACGGCTGAAACCGGATCTGCCAATGTGTCTAAATGAGCTGAAGATATTAATCCAAATTAGAGGTTAAAAAACTGCAACAAGAAAAAACAAACCCTCCTTGTGCTTGCTGGAATAATGTAAGCAATGAGATTACCGGGGGGACCGCGAGCGCGGGAGGAACGCCGCCCTCTATTTATTTGTATCTGTTCTCTAATCATCCATCATTCGGAAAATAATTTACTCAGATTTCTCATTTACATCTATGGAGGCCTAGAGGGAGTTAGTGCTCGGCGCCTGCAGTATCGATTAAGTTGCGGGCCCCGGTAGGGTGGACGAGTTCTAGGTCAGCATAACTCAGCACTGACTAGTCGTGTGCTGTTCCCACCTTAAAGGAACCCTATGCTGGTATTTTCTCTTGTCTCACAGACTTAAAGGATGATAAAAATGTATATTGCTCTTTGAAGAGCACTATTAAACTGGACATACTGCCTGGTAGGGTTGATCCTGCTGATTAAAATGATACCTGTCTCGTGAAAATCGGTTGTGGCGTTCCTGAGAAAAAAGACTTTTATTCTATATGCAACTGAGGGCTTCAGTGCACTGAGGGGCGAGGCCCAGCCTCTCGGTGCACCTCAGCTTTCCAGTGCTGGCCACACCCTCAGTGTACTGAAGCCCTCAACTGCATAAAGAATGAAAGTCTTGTTTCTCGGGAACGCTGCAACCGATTTTCACAAGACAGGTATAATTTTAATAAGCATGATCAACCCTATCGTGAAGTATGCCTAGTTAAAGGGGGTTGACTCTGCTGACGGGTGCTTTAAGTGCCACCCATTGGTTTCATATTAAAGGGTTTGACTGGTTTTGGAAACTTAAAGGGGTCTTCAAGGACTTAAAATGGGCCATCAATATTAACATAGTAACATAGTTTATAAGGCCTAAAAAATCCCTCCGTCCATCCAGTTCTTCCTGTTATCCTATAAGTTGATTCAGAGGAAGGCAAAAAAACCCTGTGAGGTAGAAGCCAATTTTCCCCACTTTAGGGAAAAAAATTCCTTCCCGACTCCAATCAGACATCAGAATAACTCCCTGGATCAACGACCCCTCTCTAGTAACTATAACCTGTAATATTATTACCTCCAGAAATACATCCAGGCCCCTCCTGATCTCTTATAGTGAACTTACCATCACCACCTCCTCAGGGAGAGAGTTCCATAGTCTCACTGCTCTTACCGTAAAGAATCCTCTTCTATGTTTATGTACAAACCTTCTTTCCTCCAGACGCAGAGGATGTCCCCTCGTCACAGTCACAGTCCTGGGGATAAATAGATGATGGGAGAGATCTCTGTACTGACCCCTGATATATTTATACATAGTTATTACATCTCCCCTCAGTCGTCCCTAATTTTGATAATCTTTCTGGGTCCTGTAGTCCACCCATTCCAGTTATTACTTTAGTTGCCCTCCTCTGAACCCTCTCCAGCTCTGCTATGTCTGCCTTGTTCACAGGAGCCCAGAACTGTACACAGTCCTCCATGTGTTTTACCATTTAGTATGTACTGGTGACTTGCATTATTCCTTCCCATATGCATAACCTTACATTTGTCAGTGTTAAACCTCATCTGCCACTTCTCTGCCCAAGCCTCCAGTCTATCCAGGTCCATGTGTAGCAGTATACTGTCCTCTGTAGTATATATATACAGTATCCTGTCCTCTGTAGTATATATACAGTGTACTGTCCTCTTCTGTGTTAATTACTTTACACAGTTTAGTGTCATCTGCAAAAATTGATATTTTACTGTGCAAGCCTTCTACAAGATCATTAATAAATATATTGAGAGAATAGGGCCCAATACTGACCCCTGTGGTACCCCACTAGTTACAGTGACCCAATCTGAGTATGTACCATTAATAACCACCCTCTGTTTTCTATCACTGAGCCAGTTACTTACCCACATACAGACATTTTCTCCCAGGCCAAGCATTCTCATTTTATATACTAACCTTTTATGTGGTACAGTGTCAAATGCTTTGGAGAAGTCCAGATATACCACATCCATTGATTTGCCGCGGTCCAGTCTAGAACTTACCTCCTCATAGAAAACTGATTAAATTGGTTTGACATGACCAATCCCTCATAAGCCATGCTGATATGGAGTATTTGTAGAGAATGAGCGAGCATACTCGTCGAGCTTGGTGCTGCGTTCGAGTATTAGGTACTCGTAAGTGCTCGCTGCTCAGACGAGTATCTCGCCATACTCGAGGAAATGGCAACTTCCGCATCGTGCTTTTTTGGCGCCTATAAACACAGCCAATCACAAGCCAGGAGACTCTACGGTACACCCAGCATCACGTGGGGCTCTTACATGTCGATAGCAGGGGTTGGCTGGCCTGATCAGGTGACCCTGGAATATACTACCGACTGCCCTCGGCGCTCGGCTCAGATGCTGTCTGGATGTCGTTAGGGATAGAGATGCTGCCTTTCAGGGACAGTGTTAGGGCCTGCATTTAGTTCTCTGTTAGGCAGGGATCACCCACAAAGAACTCAACAGCCCTTCTAAGGGCTAGAAGAATTTTTTTTTTGTCTCCTGGCTTGGCTGGCTGACTGGCACTAGTAGTGCAGCTATCGCCATATCTAACCCTGTTTTTTTTTATTGTTCTATCTCAGTAATACAAATCCATTGCACACAGCAGTGTGGAACCATTCTGTGTGTCACAGTTCAGCACACTCACTCCAATCCGTATATACTGTCCAGGTGACACTTTCTGTACGTCACACAATACAACCAAGTCATTTGCTACCAATAACATCTACAGCTTGATCCCAAAAACTCTCTGTGCGACATTTGTCTGGGTCGCAGTCTAAATAGCCACCGTTAACAGGGTGTGAGTTAGGTCTCCGATAGCTCCTGCACGTCACGTTCCCAAAAAAACAAAATTTAAAAAAAAATATAAAAAACAAAATATATAAAAAAAATAAGTTTTTTAGTTGTTTTAGCTCAGTGATACAAATCCATTTTACTCAGCTGCGTGTAACCTTTCTGTGTGTCACAGTTCAGCACATTCGCTCTGATCCGTATTATACTGTCCAGGTGACACTTTCTGTACGTCACACAATACAACCAAGTCATTTGCTACCAATAACATCTACAGCTTGATCCAGAAAACTCTCTGTGCCACATTTGTCTGGGTCGCAGTCTAAATAGCCACCGTTAACAGGGTTGTCAGTGCAGTTCTACCATAGTTCCTGCACGTCACGTTCCAAAAAAAACTAAATTAAAAACAAATTATATAAAAAACAAAATATAAAAAAATTAGTTTTTCAGTTGTTTTAGCTCAGTGATACAAATCCATTTTTACTCGGCTGCGTGTAACCTTTCTGTGTGTCACAGTTCCATTACACTCGCTCCATATCCGTATAATCTGTCCAGGTGACACTTTCTGTACGTCACTTAATTCTTACCAGACTGAACAAGTTTGTGGGTTTCAGTACACCAGGCCCGTGTTACTTTTTTTTTTTTATATCATACACTTATATACAAAAAATGTTGAACCCCAGGGCTAAGGGTCGAGGACGAGGGCGTGGGCGTGGGCATTCAATTACTGCAGGGGGCAGAGGCCATTGTCCTGGGCAGGGTGAGACAGTACCTGCTGATGAGGGAGCTGTGGAACGCCGCAGAGCTACACTCCCTAGCTTCATGTCTCAACTTACAGGGACACGTGGTAGAGGACTGTTGAAACCACAACAGTGCGAACAGCTGATCTCGTGGATTGCGGACAATACTTCAAGTAATTTGTCCACCAGTCAGTCTTCCACGCAGTTCCACCCACGTTACCAAGGGAGCACTCCTATGGCTCCTCCACTCAACCTCCTATCCCCCAGTCTGCCCCCTCCCAGGAAAATTTGGAATGCGATCCGCCATATTCTGAGGAACTGTTTTCTGGACCCTTCCCAGAGTCACAAACCACTTCTCAGGTTGCTGCTGACCTCGTTCCCGATGCCCAAGTTTTCCAACTGTCGCAGTCTGTGGGTGATGATGACAATGTTGAGTTAGTGGAAGAAGTTTGTAAAGAGGTGTCAGACGATGAGGAGACACGGTTGTCAGACAGTGGTGAAGTTGTTGTTAGGGGAGGAATTCCGAGGGGGGAGCAGACTGAGGAATCGGAGGATGACGAGGTGACTGACCCAAGCTGGGTTGATATGCCGAGTGAAGACAGTGCTTCTGAGGCGGAGGCGAGTGCTGCACCAGAACAGGTTGTAAGAGGCAGTGGTGTGGCCAGAGGGAGAAGCAGGGCCAGAGCTGGTGCATCAGCAGCAACTGTTTCACGTAGTGAAGCTCCCGTGGCGAGGCCTAGATGTTCGCAAGTCTGGAGGTTCTTTAAAGAAAGTGAGGATGACCGACGGACTGTGGTGTGCAACCTGTGCCACACCAGGATCAGCAGGGGTGCCACCACTACTAGCCTAACCACCACCAGCATGCGCAGGCATATGAGTGCTAAACACCCCACTCAATGGAACCAAGGCCGTTCACCACCTCCTGCGGGTCACACCACTGCTCCTTCCCCTGTGTCACTCGCTGCCTCTGCTAGTCAACCCCCTGCGTCACTCGCTGCCTCTGCTAGTCAACCCCCTGCCCAGGACCCCGGCACGAGCGCCTCCACCAGAAACCACACTTCGCCTCCACGATCCTCCACAGTGTCCACCAATGTGTCCCAGCGCAGCGTTCAGCTGTCTTTACAGCAGACGCTGGAGCACAAGAGGAAATACAGTTCCACCCACCAACATGCCCAAGCCCTTCAACGTCCACATCTCCAAATTGCTTAGCCTGGAGATGCTGCCCTATTAGGCTGGTAGAGACCGAGGCCTTTTCGAAATCTCATGGCGGTGGCTGCCCCTCGGTATTCCGTCCCCAGCCGCCACTATTTTTCCCGATGTGCCGTCCCAGCCCTACACCAGCACGTGTCACAGAACATCATCCGTGCCCTGACCAACGCTGTTTCTGAGAAGGTCCACCTAACCACGGACACGTGGACCAAGTGCTGCCGGGCAGGGACACTATATCTCACTGACGGCACATTGGGTTAACTTGGTGGAGGCTGGGGCCGAGAATGACCTGGGGGCCGCTCATGTACTGCCCACACCGAGGATTGCGGGGCCTACCTCGGTCACGGTCTCTCAGACGTACTATGCCTCCTCCTCCTCCTCCTCCGACCCCTCCTCCTCCTCCACCGAATTACCATCCGTGGGCACGGCGCCTTCAGTCGGTAAGCTCTAGGCGCAGCAGCAGTGCCATGGGTAAGCGCCAGCAGGCGGTGCTCAAACTGCTGAGTTAGGTGACAAAAGGCACACCGCCCAAAGCTTTACAGGGCATCACGGCGCAGACCGATGTGTGACTGGCACCGCTGAACCTCAAGCCAGGCATGTGTGTGTGACAACGGGCGTAACCTGGTGGCGGCTCTGCCAACTCGGCAGACTGACACATGTGCCATGCCTGGCCCACGTGTTCAATCTAATAGTTCAGCGGTTCCTGAAGACATACCCCAATCTGTCTGATTTGCTCACCAAGGTGCGCCGCATCTGTGCGCATTTCCGCAAGTCGAACACAGACGCTGCCACTCTCAGGGCAGCGCAGCTCCGCCTACAACTGCCCGCTCACCGACCGTTGTGCGATGTGCCCACGAGATGGAATTCCACAGTAAACATGTTATCCAGAGTTTACCAGCAGCGCAGAGCGATTGTAGACTGCAGATGTCAATCTTCCACCAGAACTGGTAGTCAGGTCTCTCAGATTCCTCAAGTCTACAATGAGGAGTGGACGTGGATGTCTGATATCATGCCAGGTGTTTGAGCAACTTTGAGGAGTCAACACAGATGGTCAGCGGCGATGCCGCCATTATCAGCCTCGCCATCCCCGCTGGCTTTGCCTGTTGAAAAACTCACTGCTCAGCATCAAGTTGGATGCTTTGCGCTTGTCACAAGAGACGGTGGAGGAAGATACGTCGCTTGATAGCCAGAGCACCCTCCGGTCTGTTTCCAGCGCGTATCGGAGGTAGGGGGATGAGGATGAGGAGGAAGAGGAGGAGAATGTTGGCGAGACAGTAGAGGGTACCAGTGCTCAGTCCTTAACTCTTGAGCGTGTATGGGTGAAGAGGAGGACTTGGAGGAGGAGGAGGAGGAAATGGAGAGTCAGGCCAGTGAGTAGAGAGGAATTCTTGCGTGTTGGGACTCTGGCGCACATGGCAGACTTCATGTTAGGGCTGCCTATCCCGTGACCTCGCGTTAGAAGAATTTTTTCAAACACCGATTACTGGGTGTTCACTCTCCTGGACCCACAGTACAAGCAGACCTTTCCACTCTCATCCCTGCAGAGGAGAGGAGTATGAGAGTGAATAGATATCAACAGGCCCTGGTGCACAAGCTGAAAACAATTCCTTCCCATCTGACGCCTGCTAGCGGCAGAGGGCATAGGTTCTGTGGGCCAAGTCAGAGGGGGGAAGAGGAGGCCGAGCACGGCAGCTTGTCCAGCACTGGCAGGGGAACGCTCTCCACCCGGCCCTTTGCCAGATTTTATGTCACCCCCAGGCAAGGAGCACTGTCCACCTGTCCCCAGTCTAGGCAGAGTAGGGGGGAGCTGTACAGAAAGATGGTGAGGGAGTACCTAGCTGACCATACCAACGTCCGTAGCGATCACTCTGCTCCATACAACTACTGGGTTTCAAAGCTGGACACGTGGCCTGAACTGGCGCTGTACGCCTTGGAGGTGCTGGCCTGCCCTGCCGCTAGCGTGCTGTCAGAGCGGGTATTCAGTGCAGCTGGTGGCGTCATCACCGATAAGCGTACACGCCTGTCAACTGACAGCGCTGACAGGCTGACGCTTATTAAAATGAACAAAGCCTGGATTTCACCGGAATTCAAATCTCCTCCGGGGGAAAGCAGCTAAAGATTTAAATAACTTATGTATCCGATTCCTCTTCTCTACTCCTCCTCCTACTCCTCCTCCTCCTCCATATCGTCTTTGCCTAACGCTGACCCAAAAAACGCCATTTTTTAGAGGTCCAACTGGCACTCTTTTAGCACAATTTTTCAGGAGGGCCCCTACAGGCCCTCTATTCAAACAATTTTTCCAGAGGTCCACCTACAGGCCCTCTCTTCAAACAATTTTTCAGGAGGGCCCCCTACAGGCCCTCTATTCAAACAATTTTTCCAGAGGTCCACCTACAGGCCCTCTCTTCAAACAATTTTTCAGGAGGGCCCCCTACAGGCCCTCTATTCAAACAATTTTTTCCAGAGGTCCACCTACAGGCCCTCTCTTCAAACAATTTTTCAGGAGGTCCCTACAGGCCCTCTCTCCAAACAATTTTTCCAGAGGTCCACCTACAGGCCCTCTTCCAAACAATTTTTCCGGAGGTCCACCTACAGGCCCTCTCTCCAAACAATTTTTCCGGAGGTCCACCTACAGGCCCTCTGTCCAAACAATTTTTCCGGAGGTCCACCTACAGGCCCTCTCTCCAAACAATTTTTCCGGAGGTCCACCTACAGGCCCTCTCTCCAATTCCAGTTTCCAGTTTTATTTGCGCAAACTGCATACATTTTTTATTTTTGGGATAGGTGTGAAAAATAATATTACTTGCGAATCTATATTGCCCAACATTGGATACGGTAGCAAGTAGAAGACCAAACACATGCTGCCCACAGGGTTCCGCAAATTCCTGGTCCACCCGCAAATTCCTTGTCCACAATGTCAAGGAGGTCGAGGTTCTGTTGATGAGCAACAAGTCCTTCTGTACTGAAATCGCCGACAAAGTCTCCATCTAAGAACCTACAGACCATTGTGGAGAGAGCGGCACAGCTCGCCATCAAAGTGACGAACCCCAACGCCAGACTGCGCAGAGAAGATAACGAATAAATATCTCTGTGGTTATTTTTGCTAAATAAAAGTTAAATAAACCCCCCAAAAAATTCATCTGTTCCTGTGCCTGATCCACCCAAGTTGAATCTGTCCCATCATGAGAAAGTCCCCCCCAAGGAGTCCCCACTGTAACTTGCTTCCCATACAACTACCTCACCCCCCGACACCTGTGTCTCGCCATTGTCCACCACCTCCTCAGACAACACTGGTAAATCCCACTGTCAGCACACGGAAACAGCAAAAGGTCTTGCGAATTGGGGCAGAGAATGTTCTGGGCTAGCACATCAGGGAAGGGGTGACTATGGGGTTCCAGGGAGTACGTGACCACATGCAATATCCATCTAAAAAGTCATGCCACACTTGATCAATCTCATAATTTACGACTGTACCGGTTGATGCTAAATTTTTAAGTTGGGGTCCTGCGTCGTCATTCTAACTCCATCCGGCTGTTGTCACCACCACACACGCTAGCCCAGGGGGCACTCCTCTGGCTCTTCCAGCGAAACCTCCTTCCCCCCAGCCTGCCCCCCACCTACAGGCCCTCTCTCCAAACAATTTACGTCTTTGTTCCTATCTTTCTCTCTCTCCAAACCATTTTTACCGGATAGCTGCCATATACGGTTTTAAACTGAGTAGTATACATACCACACTTGATCAATCTCATAATTTACGACTGTACCGGTTGATGCTAAATTTTTAAGTTGGGGTCCTGCGTCGTCATTCTAAATACCATCCGGCTGTTGTCACCACCACACACGCTAGCCCAGGGGGCACTCCTCTGGCTCTTCCAGCGAAACCTCCTTCCCCCCACCTACAGGCCCTCTCTACAAACTAATTTACCCGGATAGGGGACGTATTAGATATTGTACTGATGTTTTTTTTGTTTTTTCTTCTTTTATTGCCTCCTGACCTGTGATAGGCAGAGCATGGACACGTCCCCTTAGCTGCAGTGGGAAAGACACTCCCCTGGCCAGAGCAAGCTCTTTTTCCGTTTTCCGTGTTCGAAAATCCATTAAATATAGGGTCCCAAGATAGGGGACGTATACGGTATTAAACTGAGAAGAATCGATACCATACGGGTTGAAAGCAACAGTTTTTCCCAAATCCATTCCGGCTGTTGTCACCACCACACACGCTAGCCCAGGGGGCACTCCTCTGGCTCTTCCAGCGAAAACCTCCTTCCCCCCCACCTACAGGCCCTCTCTCCAAACAATTTACCCGGTAGGGGACGTATTAGATATTGTACTGATTTTTT
>ONZH01024293.1:0-23705 GCA_900303285.1 Rhinella marina
GTGGGCGTGGGCATTCAATTACTGCAGGGGGCAGAGGCCGTGGTCCTGGGCAGGGTGAGACAGTACCTGCTGATGAGGGAGCTGTGGAACGCCGCAGAGCTGCACTCCCTAGCTTCATGTCTCAACTTACAGGGACACGTGGTAGAGGACTGTTGAAACCACAACAGTGCGAACAGCTGATCTCGTGGATTGCGGACAATGCTTCAAGTAATTTGTCCACCAGTCAGTCTTCCACGCAGTCCACCCACATTACCCAAGGGAGCCCTCCTCTGGCTCCTCCACCTCAACCTCCTATCCCCCAGTCTGCCCCCTCCCAGGAAAATTTGGAATGCGATTCGGCATACTCTCAGGAACTGTTTTCTGGACCCTTCCCAGAGTCACAAACCACTTCTCAGGTTGCTGCTGACCTCGTTACCAATGCCCAAGTTTTCCAACTGTCGCAGTCTGTGGGTGATGATGATGATGATGACAATGTTGAGTTAGTGGAAGAAGTTTGTAAAGAGGTGTCGGACGATGAGGAGACACGGTTGTCAGACAGTGGTGAAGTTGTTGTAAGGGGAGGAATTCCGAGGGGTTAGCAGACTGAGGAATCGGAGGATGACGAGGTGACTGACCCAAGCTGGGTTGATATGCCAAGTGAAGACAGTGCTTCTGAGGCGGAGGCGAGTGCTGCACCAGAACAGGTTGTAAGAGGCAGTGGTGTGGCCAGAGGGAGAAGCAGGGCCAGAGCTGGTGCATCAGCAGCAACTGTTTCACGTAGGGAAGCTCCCGTGGCGAGGCCTAGATGTTCGCAAGTCTGGAGGTTCTTTAAAGAAATTGAGGATGACCAACTGACTGTGGTGTGCAACCTGTGCCACACCAGGATCAGCAGGGGTGCCACCACTACTAGCCTAACCACCACCAGCATGCGCAGGCATATGAGTGCTAAACACCCCACTCAATGGTACCAAGGCCGTTCACCACCTCCTGCGGGTCACACCACTGATCCTTCCCCTGTGTCACTCGCTGCCTCTGCTAGTCAACCCCCTGCGTCACTAGCTGCCTCTGCTAGTCAACCCCCTGCCCAGGACCCCGGCACGAGCGCCTCGCGCCGGAAAACCACACCTTCGCCTCCACGATCCTCCACAGTGTCCACCAACGTGTCCCAGCGCAGCGTTCAGCTGTCTTTACAGCAGACGCTGGAGTGCAAGAGGAAATACAGTTCCACCCACCCACATTCCCAAACCCTCAACGTCCACATCTCTAAATTGCTTAGCCTGGAGATGCTGCCCTATAGGCTGGTGGAGACCGAGGCCTTTCTCAATCTCATGGCGTTGGCTGCCCCTCGGTATTCGGTCCCCAGCCGCCACTATTTTTCCCGATGTGCCGTCCCAGCCCTACACCAGCACGTGTCAGAGAACATCATCCGTGCCCTGACCAACGCTGTTTCTGAGAAGGTCCACCTAACCACGGACACGTGGACAAGTGCTGCCGGGCAGGAACACTATATCTCACTGACGGCACATTGGGTTAACTTGGTAGAGGCTGGGACCGAGAATGACCCTGGGGCCGCTCATGTACTGCTCACACCGAGGATTGCGGGGCCTACCTCGGTCACGGTCTCTCAGATGTACTATGCCTCCTCCTCCTCCGACCCCTCCTCCTCCTCCACCGAATTACCATCCGTGGGCACGTCGCCTTCAGTCGGTAGCTCTAGGCGCAGCAGCAGTGCCGTGGTTAAGCGCCAGCAGGCGGTGCTCAAACTGCTGAGCTTAGGTGACAAAAGGCATACTGCCCAAGAGCTGTTACAGGGCATCACGGCGCAGACCCATGTGTGGCTGGCACCGCTGAACCTCAAGCCAGGCATGGTTGTGTGTGACAACGGGCGTAACCTGGTGGCGGCTCTGCAACTCGGCAGACTGACACATGTGCCATGCCTGACCCACGTGTTCAATCTCATAGTTCAGCGGTTCCTCAAGACATACCCCAATCTGTCTGATTTGCTCACCAAGGTGCGCCGCATCTGTGCGCATTTCCGCAAGTCGACCACAGATGCTGCCACTCTCAGGGCAGCGCTGCGTGCAACTGCCCGCTCACCGACTGTTCTGCGACGTGCCCACGAGATGGAATTTGACATTAAACATGTTATCCAGAGTTTACCAGCAGCGCAGAGCGATTGTGGACTGCCAGATGTCAACTTCAACCAGAACTGGTAGTCAGGTCACTCAGATTCCTGAAGTCTACAATGAGGAGTGGACGTGGATGTCTGATATCTGCCAGGTGTTGAGCAACTTTGAGGAGTCAACACAGATGGTCAGCGGCGATGCCGCCATTATCAGCCGCACCATCCCGCTGCTTTGCCTGTTGAAAAACTCACTGCTCAGCATCAAGTCGGATGCTTTGCGCTTGTCACAAGAGACGGTGGAGGAAGATACGTCGCTTGATAGCCAGAGCACCCTCTGGTCTGTTTCTCAGCACGTATCGGATGAGGGGGATGAGGATGAGGAGGAAGAGAAGGAGAATGTCGGCGAGACAGTAGAGGGTACCAGTGCTCAGTCCTTAACTCTTGAGCGTGTATGGGCTGAAGAGGAGGACGAGGAGGAGGAGGAGGAGGAGGAAATGGAGAGTCAGGCCAGTGAGGAGAGGAAATTCTTGCGTATTGGGACTCTGGCGCACATGGCAGACTTCATGTTAGGCTGCCTATCCTGTGACCCTCGCGTTAGAAGAATTTTCTCAAACACCGATTACTGGGTGTTCACTCTCCTGGACCCACGGTACAAGCAGAACCTTTCCACTCTAATGCCTGCAGAGTAAAGGAGTATGAGAGTGAATAGATATCAACAGGCCCTGGTGCACAAGCTGAAACAATTCTTCCCATCTGACGCCACTAGCGGCAGAGGGCATGGTTCTGTGGGCCAAGTAGCGGGGGACAGGAGGCGAGCAGGCAGCTTGTCCAGCACTGGCAGGGGAACGCTCTCCAAGGCCTTTGCCACTTTTATGTCACCCCAGCAAGACACTGTCACCTGTCCCCAGTCTAGGCAGAGTAGGGGGGAGCTGTACAGAAAGATGGTGAGGGAGTACCTAGCTGACCATACCAACGTCCGTAGCGATCACTCTGCTCCATACAACTACTGGGTTTCAAAGCTGGACATGTGGCCTGAACTGGCGCTGTACGCCTTGGAGGTGTTTGCCTGCCCTGCCGCTAGCGTGCTGTCAGAGCGGGTATTCAGTGCAGCTGGTGGCGTCATCACCTATAAGCGTACACGTCAACTGACAGCGCTGACAGGCTGACACTTATTAAAATGAACAAAGCATGGATTTCACCGGAATTCAAATCTCCTCCGGGGGAAAAGCAGCTAAAGATTTAAATAACTTATGTATCCAATTCCTCTTCTCTACTCCTCCTACTCCTCCTCCTCCTCCATATCGTCTTTGCCTAATGGTGACCAAAAAAACGCCATTTTTCAGAGGTCCAACTGGCACTCTTACCACAATTTTTCAGGAGGGCCACCTACAGGCCCTCTGTCCAAACAATTTTTCCGGAGGTCCACCTATAGGCCCTCTGTCCAAACAATTTTTCTGGAGGTCCACCTACCGGCCCTCTGTCCAAACAATTTTTCCGGAGGTCCACCTACAGGCCCTCTGTCCAAACAATTTTTCTGGAGGTCCACCTACAGGCCCTCTCTCCAAACAATTTTTACGGAGGTCCACCTACAGGCCCTCTCTCCAATTTTTCCGGAGGTCCACCTACAGGCCCTCTGTCCAAACAATTTTTCCGGAGGTCCACCTACAGGCCCTCTCTCCAAACAATTTTTCCGCAGGTCCACCTACAGGCCCTCTCTCCAAACAATTTTTCCGGAGGTCCACCTACAGGCCCTCTCTCCAGTTCCAGTTTCCAGTTTTATTTGCGCAAACTGCGTAAATTTTTATTTTTGGGATAGGTTTGAAAAATAATATTACCTGCGTATCTATATTGCCCAACATTGGATACGGTAGCAAGTAGAAGACCAAACACATGCTGCCCACAGGGTTCCGCAAATTCCTGGTCCATAATGTCAAGGAGCTCGAGGTTCTGTTGATGAGCAACAAGTCCTTCTGTGCTAAAATCGCCCACAACGTCTCCATCTAAAAACCTAAAGACCATTGTGGAGAGAGCGGCACAGCTCGCCATCAAAGTGATGAACCCCAACGCCACACTGCGCAGAGAAGATAACGAATAAATATCTCTGTGGTTATTTGTGCTAAATAAAAGTTAAATAAACACAAAAAAAAATTGATCTGTTCCTGTGCCTGATCCACCCAAGTTGAATCTGTCCCATCATGAGAAAGTCCCCCCAAGGAGTCCCCACTGTAACTTGCTTCCCATACAACTACCTCACCCCCCGACACCTGTGTCTCGCCATTGTCCACCACCTCCTCAGACAACACTGGTAAATCCACACTGTCAGCACACGGAAACAGCAAAAGGTCTTGCGAATTGGGGCAGAGAATGTTGTGGGCTAGCACATCAGAGAAGGGTGACTATGGGGTTCCAGGGAGTACGTGACCACATGCAATCTCCATCTAAAAAGTCATGCCACACTTGATCGAGCTCATAATTGACAATTGTACCTGTTGATGCTAAATTTTTAAGTTGGGGTCCTGCGTCGTCATTCTAACTACATCCGGCTGTTGTCACCACCACACACGCTAGCCCAGGGGGCACTCCTCTGGCTCTTCCAGCTCAACCTCCTTCCCCCCAGCCTGCCCCCCCACCTACAGGCCCTCTCTCCAAACAATTTACGTCTTTGTCCTATCTTTCTCTCTCTCCAAACCATTTTTCCGGATAGCTGCCATATACGGTTTTAAACTGAGTAGTATACGTAGAAGACATACCACACTTGATCAATCTCATAATTTACGACTGTGCCGGTTGATGCTAAATTTTTAAGTTGGGGTCCTGCGTCGTCATTCTAAATACATCCGGCTGTTATCACCACCACACACGCTATCCCAGGGGGCACTCCTCTGGCTCTTCCAGCGAAACCTCCTTCCCCCCCCACCTACAGGCCCTCTCTCCAAACAATTTACCCGGATAGGGGACGTATTAGATATTGTACTGATGTTTTTTGTTTTTCTTCTTTTAATTGCCTCCTGACCTGTGAAAGGCAGAGCATGGACACGTCCCCTTAGCTGCAGTGGGAAAGACACTCCCCTGGCCAGAGCAAGCTCTTTTTCCGTTTTCCGTGGTCGAAAAATCCATGAAATATAAGGTCCCAAGATAGGGGACGTATACAGTATTAAACTGAGAAGAATCAATACCATACCAGTTGAAGCAACAGTTTTTCCAAATCCATTCCGGCTGTTGTCACCACCACTTACGCTAGCCCAGGGGGCACTCCTCTGGCTCTTCTAGCGAAACCTTCCTTCCCCCCCACCTACAGGCCCTCTCTCCAAACAATTTACCCAGGTAGGGGACGTATTAGATATTGTACTGATTTTTTTTTAGATCTTCTTTTAATTGCCTCCTGCGATAGACGGGAATAGAACCCAGGTCAACTGCTTGGGAAGCAGCTATGCTCAACACTTTACCACCAACAGCCACAGCAACTGATAAGAACAGATACTAAACTTGATGTCAGCTGCAGTTCCAGCATGAGCAGTGGTGTCACCTGCAGGCGGTGATGGACCTTCGTTGCACCTAGTTGGGTGCTTCCCTAACATGTGATGGGTATTTGCCTCGCCTTTCTTGGTCTGGGTGAGCACAATTGCCATGAGGGTAACCACCAGGCTGTTGCCTGAGAATTTGGGGTAATGGTGGGATTAGGCAGCCTCAGAGGCATCCATGCATGCTGCCCCTGCTGTTTCCTGTCGATTTCCGTGGTGTTTCCATCATTTTCTGAGGTTTCCAGGTTTTCACCCAGCCTTCCCTAGGCAGAGCCTTGGTCCCCTGCAAAAATGCTCGAGTCTCCCATTGACTTCAATGGGGTTCGTTATTCGAAACGAGCACCCGAGCATCGGGAAAAGTTTGACTCGAATAACGAGCACCCGAGCATTTTAGTGCTCGCTCATCTCTAGTTAATATAGTTTGGGAGGCTTTTAAGGCCGTTTTGAGAGGGACTTTAACTGAAATGATGATTAGGGATAAAAGGGAACTGGTAAAGAATAAAGAGGTCCTAAGGGAGGAGGTGAAATCTGCAGCAGTGAAGTTTGGTGAAACTGGACAATTAATAGATAAGGAAGTATGGGAAAATAAAGAGGAGGAATATAGGGAACTGGTGACAGGTATCTCTCAAACACAACTATTTCGCCAGGACCAGCAGAGGTATATTGAGTCGGGAAAATCAGGAAAATTTTTGGCGGGTTTGGTTGAAGGAAAAAAAAGGAACAATAATTTCCTCGATGTATGATAAAAAAGGGAGTCTTAGAAACAGACCGGAAGATATTCGTGAGATTCTCACAGACTATTATAGAACCCTATATGGATCTCAAATGGAGGGGAAAGATATAAGAGTGGTACGGAAATATGTAGAGAGCTGTCAACTACCGAAGTTATCGGAAAGGGAGTCTAGGGCTTTAGAAGAAGATCTAACAATAGACGAAGTGATAAGAGTTGTTAGAGCTTCCCCTAAGGGGAAGGCCCCTGGTCCGGATGCCCTCCCTTTTGAATTGTACAAATCCTTCGATACTTTGTTTGCTCCAGAGTTATTGAAAGTTTATAATGAGGCTGAAAAAACTGGAAAACTACCTCCATCTATGTATAGCGCCCATATTACACTTATATTAAAACCTGGAAAAAAGGAGAATGATCCTGGGTCATATAGACCAATTTCACTGTTGAATGTGGATCAAAAAATCTGAGCTGATTTCGCTAGATCAGACTGGGTTCAGACCCGGCTGTACAACCTCCGATAATATTAGAAGACTCCATGCTAATATCTTAAGGAGGGAGGGGGGCTGCTCCATCCTGTCATTAGAAGCAATTAAAGCATTTGACAGGGTGGAGTGGCCCTTTCTGTGGGAGGTGCCGGCGGGGTTTGGATTTGGGGCTCGCTTTATAAGATGGTTGAAGATTTTATATAAATAACCTAAATCAACCGTTGTAGTAAATGGACATCAGTCTGAAGAGTTTGGGCTATTACAGGGCACTAGACAGGGCTGTCCTCTCTCCCCCCTCATCTTTGCCCTGTTTATCGAACCTCTAGCTATCAAACTTAAGATGGAGGGAGGATTTGAAGGGTTTGGATGTGGGGGGACAGAGGACAGACTGTCTCTATATGCCTGCTGTATATTAAAAATGCATCAGAGAAGCTAGAAGGTATTATAGGTTTGATCAAGGAATTTGGAGATCATTCAGGCCTCGGCATCAATTGGCAAAAATCTGTATTGATGCCAATGGGGGAGGAAGTAAGATTTGGGGACCTAAAAGTATTACGTGAAGGTGAATCTTTTACATATCTAGGTATTGAAATAACATCTGACGTAGAGAAGTATGTTGATCTAAATGTTAAACCATTGATGCAAAAAATTAAGAAAAAGTGTAAAATATGGATGAAGTTACCCATTGCCATGATGGATAGAATAAGTATTTTAAAAATTATAGTCTTACCCCAGGTCTTATATGTATTGAGAAATAGTCCTATGTGGATAGGAAAGAAAGTATTTAAACAATTGAAATCCCTAATCTCTGAATTCATATGGCATGCTCGAAAGCCAAGAATTAAAGCAGAATATCTCCATAAAGATATAAAAAATGGGGGCCTGGGTCTTCCTGATTTTGAGTTATATTTTCTTTCTTCACAATTGGTATATTTGATAAGGTGGTGGGAGAAGAATTATTTTGTAGACTGGGTGGGTAAAGATAAGGATATATGGGAATGTTTAGAGGTTGGTTCACAAGACCACAGGCAGAGGTTATGTCTAGAGATGATTTATAAAATATGGGATCAATTGAAGAAAATTACACGAGTGGAGGGTTCATTTGATTTTACACCGTTATTTGGTAATAGTAGATTTAAAGAGTTTGATAAGACCGATGCAAATTACTGGAAGCGGTTTGGTCTGGTGAAAGTGGCTCAATTTTTTAGGGATGGCAACCTGAGAAAATTTGAGGAACTTCAGGAAATATATACCATTCCAGTGACTGGTTTATATAGGTACGCACAGTTGCAGCATGCTTTTCATGCGTCTCATGAAAAAGATAGATTTTATGTTCATCACTCACAGGTGGTTTCCTTTTTGAGAGTTACGATCACAAGTAAAAAAGTGTTATCCAAGGTGTATAAGATAATTCAAATGGGGAAGACAGATGAACTGGTGCACAAGAGTAAGAAAGAATGGGAAAGGGATGTAGGAATTAATTCAGGAATGGCCTGGGCTAGTATTTGGAGATGGGCCAATAAAGCAGCAATCAACAAAAATCATATTATAACAATTTTTTATGGTACATCGTTTATATCTTACCACCAGGATTATGTCTAAATTCTAGAAAGGGTGTAGTAGAAATTGCCCCAAATGTGATATGGAAGAGGTGGGGTTCCTCCACATGTTATACGAATGTAAGGTGATAGGGGAATTTTGGGATGATTTGTCAACCCTGATAAGGGTAAGAACTAACACTGAAGACATAGGAGGGATAGGGGCAAGACTACTGGGTAACATGGAAGAAGTTAATGAAATTGAAAATAGAGACATCTTGAATAAAATATATTTTATTGCACGATTGGGTATAGCCAAAAATTGGATGGCGGTAAACGCACCAAAGATCGGCTATATTAAAAGCAAAATCAGACATATAATAAACTTTGAATACGGATACTATGTCAAGCTAAATAATAAAAAAAAGTTTTTTAAAACTTGGCGCAGATGGATTGAAATAATGCCACAGTGCGAAAAGATAGGTCTGATCCAGAGCCTTAAAATGGTCTAAATGAATAAGGAACATTATACAATCTTATAAAGCTATTCCTTAATTTCCTGTCGCTGGGTTAGATAGGTTAAGGGAGGGGGGGGAGGATTTTAGCTAGGATAGATTTTGGAAGTGAATTGTAAGGTATGAAGGTTTCAAGACCTAGGTGGTAGTGATATAAAAAATACCACCAAGGTCCCATACACTCATATAATAAATGGTATAATGTCACAGTGGCAACCAATATGCGGTCAGGTATGTGTGATAAGTAACCATGCGAATAACGGAATACTACAGTGGCTAAACACAAAGTATGTATATATATATAGTCACACATAGCTGAATACCACAGGTATATCACTGATAAGTAAAGTCCCCAAGGGAAAAAAACATCATAATAAATGACTGCTGTCCCTGCTCATATGATCTCAAATAACTCCAGAATATTATGTGCCAAACACTCACCAAATGAGATGAAAACCAAGCAAACGGCCAGGGATGGCGCTACCTCGACACGCGTTTCGGCGTACCTTCGTCCGGGGGAAAGTTTATACTGCTACTCTACTAATCAAATAAGTAGAACAAATAACAGTCTTTCACAATCTTTTCTGAAGGCTGAACTAAGTCATAATTCTTCAAACATTTTGAGAACTAACCCATGATTGCCTCCTAATGGGCTTGATTGTCAATTATATAAAATAAAAAATAAAAAAATAAAAAAAATAAAAAATATATAACTGAGTGGAACAACGTATATTTTCTACACTCCGGCTAGTGTGCAGCACACGACAGAATTTTGCACTGCACTGTATAATATATAACTGATAGGAAACGTATATTTTCTACACTCCGGCTAGTGTGCAGCACACAACAGAATTTTTCACTGCACTGTATAATATATAACTGAGAGACAGAAAAGTATATTTTCCACACTCCGGCTAGTGTGCAACACACAACAGAATTTTGCACTGCACTGTAGTATATATGACTGAGAGGAAAAACGTATATTTTCTACACTCCGGCTAGTGTGCAGCACACGACAGAATTTTGCACTGCACTGTATAATATATAACTGTGAGGAAAAATGTATATTTTCTACACTCCGGCTCGTGTGCAGCACACGACAGAATTTTGCACTGCACTGTATAATATATAACTGTGAGGAAACGTATATTTTCTATACTCCGGCAAGTGTGCAGCACACAACAGAATTTTTCACTGCACTGTATAATATATAACAGAGGAAACGTATATTTTCTATACTCCGGCTAGTGTGCAGCACACGACAGAATTTTTCACTGCACTGTATAATATATAACTAAGAGACAAAACGTATATTTTCTAAACTCTGGCTAATGTGCAGCACACCACTGAATTTTTCACTGCACTGTATAATATATGACTGAGAGGAAAAACGTAGTCTTTAGACGGCGGCTGTTGCACCGCAAACCACTCAATTTTTCACTGCACTGTAGGATATATAAAAAATCTTATTCCCTAGACTGACACTACTGTACAGCACACTACATAATTGTTCACTGGACTGTAGTGTATAGAAATGATATAAAAAACATATTCCCTAGACTGACGCTACTGTACAGTACACTACATAATTGTTCACTGGACTGTAGTGTATAGAAATGAGAGAAAAACGTATTCCTTAGACTGACGCTACTGTACAGTACACTACATAATTGTTCACTGGACTGTAGTGTATAGAAATGAGAGAAAAACGTATTCCCTAGACTGACGCTACTGTACAGCACACTACATAATTGTTCACTGGACTGTAGTGTATAGAAATGATAGAAAAAACGTATTCCCTAGACTGCACTACAGATCCCAGCAAGCCAAGGTACAGCAGCAGCACCAGCAAAAATGAGTACTGAGAGGACTTTGGGCAATTTCTTTTGGGTCTGTGTGGACCACGTGCTGTCCCTTCTGCCACCAGTCACTGTGTACAGTGTGCAGCCAAGATGGCGGTAGCTGCACTACAAGTCCGAGCCAGCAGCCAGGAGGAGACCAAAAAAAAGGTGCTTGTAGCCCTTAGAAGGGCTGTTGGGTTCTTTGTAGGTGATTCCTGCCTAACCAACATCTAAATTTAGGCCCTAACACTCTCCCTGACAGACAGCAGTTCTATCCCTAATCTCATGCAGGCGGCGTCTGACGCAAGCAGCGCGGGACCAGATTCTTATATTCCCAGGTCATCTGATCTGGCCAGCCAATCCCTGCTATTGACTTGTAGGGGCCCCACCTGAGGATAGGAGGTACCAAAGACTCTCCTGCATGTTGATTGGCTGAGAAAAGGCGCCTAACATGCCGGAAGAGGAAGATGCCATTTCCTCGAGGATCGCGATATGCTCGTCCGAGTAGCGAGCATATGCGAATACCCTAATGCTCAAACGAGCATCAAGCTTGGATGAGCATGTTGGCTTATCTCTAACAATTAACTTTGGGAAAAATGCAGTGTTTGTGGTGAAATGTCTTTGGACTATGCAATTGATATCACTGGTTCAACAATGACATTTTTGTACTACGTGTAATGTCTATGAAACACAAGCTCTGATGCAGTAATGCAACCAGTAACACAGATCTAACAATGCAGTGTTTGTTATGAAATGTCCTTGAACTATGAATTTAATATAAATGTTCAACAAATAAATGGTCCAATGCATTAGTAGTTTGAATAGCAATAGATGAGTACTCAAAGCACTCGTTAGCTAATAGTGCCTGCCTGGTGCCACCCATTTGTAGGTGGCACACCGTGCCAGTCCTAGAAACAAACCTGCCTATGGTCTACTGTATGTGACAGCTCTCAAAAAAACAGAAAGGCTTGCTCTATTTTAGGCCTAGTGTCCAGTGTTAGATCTGCTTGATTTTAAGTTTTTTTAAATAATATACTGTAGATGGAAAAGGTTTTAAAAAATCACTAACAATTCTAAAAACTCTGTTAACATAAAACTTGATTTAAACAAAAGTCAATTTTCTGATAATATTTTCGGTACATGTACAGTGCAGCAGGAATTGACTTGGTGCCCATGTTGTACCAGGGCAATGTTTCCCTGCTGAAGTTTCCCAAACAGAGAGATAGGGTAATAACGAAAAAAATATACAGAGTGTGTTCCAATCAGGAAACACAGTAAAATTATTAGAGAGCTGACTTTTCACAGTGGCACAACATATTGGGCACAGGCATGGCATATCTGTGGAAACCTTTTTTTTTTACTATCCACTACATATTTATTTCTGGAAAACACCTGTGGGGTGAGAATGCTCATTACACCCCTTGAAAAATTCCCTTGGGGAGTAGTACCCAAAGAAGTCTCCGTAATGCACCTGCTCTGTGATAGTCTCAGGTTTCTGTTTAAAGCACAGAGAGAATCATGAAGACCAAGGAACACACAAGGCAGGTCCGTGATACTGTTGTGGAGAAGTTTAAGGCCGAATTTGAATACTAAAAGATTTCCCAAGCTTTAAACATCCCAAGGAGCACTGTGCAAGCGATCATATCGAAATGGAAGGAGTATCAGACCACTACAAATCTACCAAGACCCGGCCTTCCCTCTAAACTTTCAGCTCAAACAAGGAGAAGACTGATCAGAGATGCAGCCAAGAGGCCCATGATCACTCTGGATGAGATCTACAGCTGAGGTGGGAGAGTGTGTCCATAGGAGAACAATCAGTCCAACACTTCACAAATGTGGCCTTTATGGAAGAGTGGTAAGAAGAAAGCCATTTCTCAAAGATATCCATAAAAAGACTCGTTTACAGTTTGCCACAAGCCCCTTGGGAGACACACCAAACATGTGGAAGAAGGTGCTCTGGTCAGATGAAACCAAAATCTTACATTTTGGAAACAATGCAAAACGATATGTTTGGCATAAAAGCAACACAGCTCATTACCCTGAACACACCATCCCCACTGTCAAACATGGTGGTGGCAGCATCACGGTTTGGGCCTGCTTTTCATCAGCAGGGACAGGGAAGATGGTTAAAATTGATGAGAAGATGGATGGAGCCAAATACAGGACCAGTCTGGATGAAAACCTGTTGGAGTCTGCAAAAGACCTCAGACTAGGACGGAGATTTATCTTTCAACAAGACAATGATCCCAAACATAAAGCAAAATCTACAATGGAATGGTTCAAGAATAAACGTATCCAGGTCTTAGAATGGTCAAAGTCCAGACCTGAATCCAATTGAGAATATGTGCAAAGTGCTGAAAACTGCTATTCACAAACGCTCTCCATCCAACCTTAAAGAGCCCGAGCTCTTTTTTAACCCGATGGCGACTACCCACTGTCTTTAGACGGCGGGCGGCGCGAGTCTCCAGTCTGCATAAAATAATGTTAAAATAAAGTCAAATAAAGTAAAAAAAAAATAATAATAAAAGTTTAAAAAAAACCAAAAACACCATTTTCTCAAAAAAAGTTAAAAAAATTTAAAAAAAAGGTAAAAAAAGAAAGGCATACATATTAGGTATCGCCGCGTCCATATCGACTGGCTCTATAAAAATATCACGTCATCCACCCGCCAGTAAAAAAAGTGCAGAAAAGGAGTGTCAGGGGGCCCCCGGACGGACCAGCGACGGGGGTCCGGCTGTGCCCAGTACCCGGACCCCTGCTGAATACGCCAGTATCGGTGAAAACACCGATGCCGGCGCATTAACCCTTCAGCGCTGACCGCGGCACATGAGGCGCACGGCATGGTGCGCGTCTTTTCAGGATGGCGAGCGGGGGCCATCGGGTCCCCGTGCTGCTGTGACGGGGACCCGATGGCTTAGTTAGCAGAGCCCGATGCCTTCCTTAGGCATCGTGGCTGCTATCCCTGCGAGCCTGTGCGATCCAGCCCCCTGGATCGCACAGGAAGCAGGCTGTAAGTGTATTACACTGAGTAATACACTTATAGCCAATGCATTACAATACAAAAGTATTGTAATGCATTGTAAAGGGGATCAGACCCCCAAAAGTTAAATAAAATGGAAAAAAAAGTTAAAAAATAAAGTTAAAAAAAATAATAATAAAAGTTTAAAAAAAAACAAAAACACCATTTTCCCAAAAAAAGTAAAAAAAAATTAAAAAAAAAAGGTAAAAAAAGAAAGGCATACATATTAGGTATCGCCGCGTCCATATCGACCGGCTCTATAAAAATATCACGTCATCCACCCCGCCAGTAAAAAAAAGTAAAAACTGTGCCAAAACAAACATTTTTTGTTCACCTTCCCTTACAAAAAGTGTAATAGCAGGCGATCAAAAAAGCGTATGTACCCCAAAATGGTACCAATCAAACCGTCATCTTGTCCCGCAAAAAACTAAGACAATCGCCTGAAAAATAAAAAAATATGACTCTCAGAAAATGGCAACACAAAAAATATTTTATTTTGTTCAAAAATGTATCTAGTGTGTAAAACTTTCCAAAAATAAAAATGATACACATATTGGGTATCACCGCGTCCGTAACAACCTGTTCTATAAAAATATTACATGAAATGGCCCCCCAGGCGAATGCTGTAAAAAAAAAAAAAAACTATGGCAAAATAGCCATTTTTTCCCTCTTCTCTCGCAAAAAGTGTAATAGCAGGGGATCAAAAAGGTGTATTTAACCCAAAATGGTACAAATCAAACTGTCATCTTGTCCTGCAAAAATGATACCCTACCTGAGACAATCGCCCGAAAAGTAAAAAAAATATGGCTCTCAGAAAATAGCAACACAAAAAAAGATTTTATTCTGTTAAAAAATGCATCTAATGTGTAAAACTTTCCAAAAATAAAAATGTTAGACATATTGGGTATCGCCACGTCCATAACAACCTGCTCTATAAAAATATTACATGAGATGGCCCCTTAGGCGAATGCTGTAAAAATAAATAAATAAAAAACTATGCCAAAATAGCCATTTTTTCCCTCTTCCCTCACAAAAGGTGTAATAGCAGGCGATCAAAAAGGTGTATTCAATCCAAAATGGTACCAATCAAACCGTCATCTTGTCCTGCAAAAATGTTACCCTACCTGAGACAATCGCCTGAAAAATAAAAAAAATATGGCTCAGAAAATAGCAATACAAAAAAAAGATTTTATTCTGTTCAAAAATGCATCTAATGTTAGGAGAATGCTGTAAAAAAAATAAAAAAAACTATGCCAAAATAGCCATTTTTTTCCCTCTTCTCTCACAAAGTGTAATAGCCGGCGATCAAAAAGGCATATTTAATAGAGATGAGCGAGTAGTGTTCGATCGAGCTGGTATTCGATCGAATACTACGATATTCGGCGTGCTCGATTTCTTTCGAGTATAACGGCGATGGCGCACTTAGAATTCGTTTCCCCTCCCACCTTCCCTGGCGCTCTTTTTCCACCAATCACCATGCAGGGGGGGTATGACAGGCACGCTGAGCACGCTGGCAGCGCGAAAACAGCGTCTACATGCATTGGCTGGAAAAACCATGTGACCTCGAATATTAAAAACTCAGCTCTTCCTGCTCGTACGCATATGCTGCGTGAACTTAGTCAGGGACAGAGGCTGGAGAAGGGAGAGACAGATTTTAGCTGTTGGACAGGCAGGAGCGTGATTAAAAGCCCTTATCAGGGCTACTACAGTGGACTTCAGTGATAGCTTACTACAATATAGACTTTACAGAGAACGGCTGCTGTATTCAGGGATAGCTGCTGGAGTAGGGACAGAGAGAGGCATTAGTGGTGTATTAGGTGCTCTGCTACATACCAAACTATATTTGGCACTACTGCTGTGTACCTTGAAAAATACAATATATAGGCCTTATAACTGGCAACTGTACTGTGCGTTCTCTTGCAAAGTAATTTCTCATAACTGGTGTTCATACACACCGTCTGATCACTTAATACACGGCTGTGTACCTTGAAAAATACAATATATAGGCCTTATAACTGGCAACTGTACTGTGCGTTCTCTTGCAAAGTAATTTCTCATAACTGGTGTTCATACACACCGTCTGATCACTTAATACAAGGCTGTGTACCTTGAAAAATACAATATATAGGCCTTATAACTGGCAACTGTACTGTGCGTTCTCTTGCAAAGTAATTTCTCATAACTGGTGTTCATACACACCGTCTGATCACTTAATAAAAGGCCTGTGTACCTTGAAAAATACAATATATAGGCCTTATAACTGGCAACTGTACTGTGCGTTCTCTTGCAAAGTAATTTCTCATAACTGGTGTTCATACACACCGTCTGATCACTTAATAAAAGGCCTGTGTACCTTGAAAAATACAATATATAGGCCTTATAACTGGCAACTGTACTGTGCGTTCTCTTGCAAAGTAATTTCTCATAACTGTTGTTCATACACACCGTCTGATCACTTAATACACTGCTGTGTACCTTGAAAAATACAATATATAGGCCTTATAACTGGCAACTGTACTGTGCGTTCTCTTGCAAAGTAATTTCTCATAACTGGTGTTCATACACACCGTCTGATCACTTAATAAAAGGCCTGTGTACCTTGAAAAATACAATATATAGGCCTTATAACTGGCAACTGTACTGTGCGTTCTCTTGCAAAGTAATTTCTCATAACTGGTGTTCATACACACCGTCTGATCACTTAATAAAAGGCCTGTGTACCTTGAAAAATACAATATATAGGCCTTATAACTGGCAACTGTACTGTGCGTTCTCTTGCAAAGTAATTTCTCATAACTGGTGTTCATACACACCGTCTGATCACTTAATAAAAGGCCTGTGTACCTTGAAAAATACAATATATAGGCCTTATAACTGGCAACTGTACTGTGCGTTCTCTTGCAAAGTAATTTCTCATAACTGGTGTTCATACACACCGTCTGATCACTTAATAAAAGGCCTGTGTACCTTGAAAAATACAATATATAGGCCTTATAACTGGCAACTGTACTGTGCGTTCTCTTGCAAAGTAATTTCTCATAACTGTTGTTCATACACACCGTCTGATCACTTAGTACACTGCCTGTGTACCTTGAAAAATACAATATATAGGCCTTATAACTGGCAACTGTACTGTGCGTTCTCTTGCAAAGTAATTTCTCATAACTGGTGTTCATACACACCGTCTGATCACTTAATAAAAGGCCTGTGTACCTTGAAAAATACAATATATAGGCCTTATAACTGGCAACTGTACTGTGCGTTCTCTTGCAAAGTAATTTCTCATAACTGGTGTTCATACACACCGTCTGATCACTTAATAAAAGGCCTGTGTACCTTGAAAAATACAATATATAGGCCTTATAACTGGCAACTGTACTGTGCGTTCTCTTGCAAAGTAATTTCTCATAACTGGTGTTCATACACACCGTCTGATCACTTAATAAAAGGCCTGTGTACCTTGAAAAATACAATATATAGGCCTTATAACTGGCAACTGTACTGTGCGTTCTCTTGCAAAGTAATTTCTCATAACTGGTGTTCATACACACCGTCTGATCACTTAATAAAGGCCTGTGTACCTTGAAAAATACAATATATAGGCCTTATAACTGGCAACTGTACTGTGCGTTCTCTTGCAAAGTAATTTCTCATAACTGGTGTTCATACACACCGTCTGATCACTTAATAAAAGGCCTGTGTACCTTGAAAAATACAATATATAGGCCTTATAACTGGCAACTGTACTGTGCGTTCTCTTGCAAAGTAATTTCTCATAACTGGTGTTCATACACACCGTCTGATCACTTAATAAAAGGCCTGTGTACCTTGAAAAATACAATATATAGGCCTTATAACTGGCAACTGTACTGTGCGTTCTCTTGCAAAGTAATTTCTCATAACTGGTGTTCATACACACCGTCTGATCACTTAATAAAAGGCCTGTGTACCTTGAAAAATACAATATATAGGCCTTATAACTGGCAACTGTACTGTGCGTTCTCTTGCAAAGTAATTTCTCATAACTGGTGTTCATACACACCGTCTGATCACTTAATAAAAGGCCTGTGTACCTTGAAAAATACAATATATAGGCCTTATAACTGGCAACTGTACTGTGCGTTCTCTTGCAAAGTAATTTCTCATAACTGGTGTTCATACACACCGTCTGATCACTTAATAAAAGGCCTGTGTACCTTGAAAAATACAATATATAGGCCTTATAACTGGCAACTGTACTGTGCGTTCTCTTGCAAAGTAATTTCTCATAACTGTTGTTCATACACACCGTCTGATCACTTAGTAAACTGCTGTGTACCTTGAAAAATACAATATATAGGCCTTATAACTGGCAACTGTACTGTGCGTTCTCTTGCAAAGTAATTTCTCATAACTGGTGTTCATACACACCGTCTGATCACTTAATAAAGGCCTGTGTACCTTGAAAAATACAATATATAGGCCTTATAACTGGCAACTGTACTGTGCGTTCTCTTGCAAAGTAATTTCTCATAACTGGTGTTCATACACACCGTCTGATCACTTAATAAAAGGCCTGTGTACCTTGAAAAATACAATATATAGGCCTTATAACTGGCAACTGTACTGTGCGTTCTCTTGCAAAGTAATTTCTCATAACTGGTTGTTCATACACACCGTCTGATCACTTAATACACGGCTGTGTACCTTGAAAAATACAATATATAGGCCTTATAACTGGCAACTGTACTGTGCGTTCTCTTGCAAAGTAATTTCTCATAACTGTTGTTCATACACACCGTCTGATCACTTAGTACACTGCTGTGTACCTTGAAAAATACAATATATAGGCCTTAACTGGCAACTGTACTGTGCGTTCTCTTGCAAACTAATTTCACGGCTGTGAAGGCAAAATATTGTAAAAAAAAAACAAAATGCGGCGGGGGGCTAGCGGAATAGGACGTGGACGAGGACGGGGGCGCGGAAATGCTGTTGGGGGCCTTGTTGAAGCCAGTGGGGATACAATGCGTGCTGGTGAGGGTCAGCCAGGATCCCGCTCATCCAGAATCCCTGCTTTTATGGGACAGTTAAGCAGGGGGCGGGTTACACCGCTGTTGAGGCCTGAGCAGGTTGAACAGGTGGTGCAATGGATAGCCGATAGCGCTTCCACACAGTTGTCCACCAGCCAGTCATCCACACAGTCTCACTCTGACCCTCCTTCCTCCACACCTGGCCAACAGAGTCATCCCACCATTGACCCCTCCCAGGAGCTCTTTTCGGGTCCTTTTTCAGATGTGCCGGAAGAATCCCAGGAGCTAGCAGAGGAATTTGTTTGTAGTGATGCCCAAACACTGGAGTTTTCGCCATCTCCTGCTGATGTGGACCCTGAGCCAGCATCTGTTATCATGAGCGATGATGATGATGAGACGCAGTTGCCATCAAGGGAGGCTGTTGGAATGTCCAGTGGGCAGGAGGAGGAGCAGAGTGAGGAAGTGGAAGAGGAGCTGGTGGATGACGAAATGACCGACCCCACTTGGCCAGGGGTGATGTCCAGCGAGGAAAGCAGTGGAGAGGTGGTGGTCTGCGCAGCACCGAAAAAGGCAGCAAGAGGCAGAGGGATGTCCACAGGCAGAGGGATGTCCACAGGCAGAGGGATGTCCACAGGCAGAGGCATGTCCACAGGCAGAGGCATGTCCACAGGCAGAGGGATGTCCACAGGCAGAGGGATGGCCACAGGCAGAGGACAGTTCAGACAGAGAAGTGAGGCCACAGCCAGCAGGGCCGAAGCTGTTCCCGGCAGCGGCCAGTCGCGCGAAGCTCCCCCATCGAGGCCTCGTACTTCTGTGGTGTGGAGATATTTTAATGTTTGTGCGGATGACAAACTGAGCGCGGTTTGCACACTCTGCCACTCAAAACTGAGTAGGGGCTCTGAGAAGAGCAATCTGACCACCTCAGGCATGCGGCGTCACTTGGAATTCAAGCACTGGGCTGAGTGGGAGAGAGCAAACGCAATACAAACTGCGCCCGGTCTTGCTGCCACTGCCTCTTCCCCTTTGTTGTGTGCTGCCACTGCGGTCCAGACCTCCAGCCAGGACACCTCCACATCTGCCTCTGCCTCTGCCTCTGCTACTTTGGGGCCTTCTCCTTCAGCCTCCCCTTCCCCCGCCCCTTCCCCCGCCTCTTCGCCTGCACCTTCACACTCCTCGTCCCAACAACTGTCCATCTCGCAGGCGTTCGACCGCAGGCGGAAGTACGCCTCGAGTCACCCCCAAGCCCAAGCCTTAAACTGCCACATCTCCAAACTGCTGGCCCTGGAGATGTTGCCGTTTAGGCTTGTGGAGACGCAGGCCTTCCGCGACCTGATGGCGGCTGCCGCACCTCGCTATTCCGTCCCCAGCCGCCACTACTTTTCCCGGAGTGCCGTCCCCGCCCTGCACCAGCACGTGTCGCGTAACATCAGGCGGGCCCTGAGGTACGCAGTCAGCGCAAAGGTCCACTTGACCACCGACGCGTGGACAAGCGCTTGTGGCCAGGGACGATACATTTCTTTGACGGCACACTGGGTGAATGTAGTGGAGGCGGGGACGGGGTCGCAAACAGAGACGGCCTACCTACCACCCCCGCCCAAGATTGCCAGCATGGGTTCTGATAAACCCCCCTCCTCCTCCTCCTCCTCCTCCTCCTGTGCCTTAACATCGCCCTCAGCCGCTAGCTGGAAGCGTTGCAGCACTGGCGCGGGGAGACGTCAGCAGGCGGTGCTTAAGCTCATCAGCTTGGGCGACAGGAAGCACAGCGCCCCAGAGGTGAGGGACGCCATACTGCAGCAGACGGAGATGTGGCTGTCGCCGCTGCAGCTAGGACCAGGCATGGTCGTGTGCGATAACGGCCGTAACCTGGTGGCGGCTCTGGAGCTTGCCGAACTCAATCACGTACCATGCCTGGCCCACGTTTTTAATCTGGTAGTCCAAAAATTTCTAAAGACTTACCCCAACCTGGCAGAGCTACTGGTGAAAGTGCGGCGCTTGTGCGCACACTTTCGGAAGTCAACTGTAGCTGCTGCTAGCTTAAAAAAACTCCAGCAACGCCTCCATTTGCCTGAACATCGGCTGTTGTGCGACCTGCCGACTCGCTGGAATTCCACCTATTCCATGTTGGCCAGGGTGTGTGAGCAGCAGAGAGCATTGATGGAGTACCAGATTAATAATCCACGCGTGCCTCCAACTCAGCTCCCTCAGTTTGCCAACCACGAGTGGCCATGGATGGCAGACGTATGCGATGTACTGCGTATCTTTGAGGAGTCCACCAAGAAGGTCAGCAGCGAGGACGCTATAGTGAGCGTAACCATCCCGCTCCTATGCGTCCTTAAAGAATCCCTCATCGCAATAAGGGAGAACGCATTGCACGCAGAGGAGACGGGGGTAGGAGGAGACGCAACGGAGCTACACAGTCAGACCACACTTTTGTCTGCTTCACGGTGGCAGTTGCAGGAGGAGGAGGATGAGGAGGAGGAGGACGACGTGGAGGTGGCTGTGGAAGAGGAGGAGGATGCTGGCGGCGAGGGTAGCAGTCAGGCTGTGCGCGTCCCATTGGTTCAGCGCGGATGGGGCGGAGAGGAGGCGGAAGAGGAAGAGGAGGAAATGGCAAGTGATCCTTCTGGTGGGGGCAGTGACGTCATGCCTATTCAGAGTCTGGCACACATGGCTGACTTCATGCTGGGCTGCTTTTCCCGGGACACACGTGTTGTCCGGATAGTGGAGAACAAACTGTACTGGGTCTTCGCAATCCTGGACCCCCGGTATAAAGATAACGTCTCCTCTTTTATTCCGGTAGAGGAGAGGACGAATCGATTGCTGGAATACCAGAGGGAACTCGTGCAGAACATGATGGAGATTTTCCCACCCAGCATCGCTGGCGGCAGAGAGGAGAGGGTCTCCCAGAGTCCCTCAACATCGATCAGGCCCACAGCCACCAGGGGAACACTCTCCAAGGTGTGGGACACGTTCATGGCACCCCCTCGTGCAACTTCCATCACTGCGGGGCCCGCTATCAGCAGGAGGGACAAGTATCGGCGGATGTTGCGGGAGTACCTGGCAGACCGTAACCCTGTCCTCCCCGATCCCTCGGCGTCCTACACTTACTGGGTCTCCAAGTTGGACACGTGGCTGGAACTGTCCCTGTACGCCTTGGAGGTGCTTGCCTGCCCTGCCGCCAGCGTGCTATCAGAAAGGGTGTTCAGCGCTGCCGGGGGCATTATCACCGATAAGCGCAGCCGCCTGTCAACCGACAGTGCCGACAGGCTGACGCTAATCAAAATGAACAGCAAGTGGATTGACCCGGACTTTGCTTCTCCAACCGTGGAAAGCAGCCAAAAGTAAAGTGCCATATGTATGAAGTGCCATTTCCTCCTCCTCCTCCTCCTTAACCGCCGTAGAATTGCTCCGTAAATAAGAACAATTTATATATTTATGGCTCACCTCTTGGGCCTGCGCTAAATGTTTAAGAGGTCTCACCTCTTGGGCCTCCACATAATTTTTAACGGGTCTCCCCTCTTGGGCCTCCACATAATTTTTAAGAGGTCTCACCTCTTGGGCCTCCACAAAATGTTTAACACGTCTCACCTCTTGGGCCTCCACAAAATGTTTAACAGGTCTCACCTCTTGGGCCTCCACATAATTTTTAACGGGTCTCCCCTCTTGGGCCACCACATAATTTTTAAGAGGTCTCACCTCTTGGGCCACCACATAATTTTTAAGAGGTCTCACCTCTTGGGCCTCCACAAAAGGTAAATAAATTATAAATTATAATTTTGGTAACATTCTCATTTTAATGTGTTCAGTCTTTACATACAAAATCTGGTACAAAATAGCATTCTCAGTATTCAAAAAAACAAAACAAGACTTAAAACGTTTTAAGTGGCTGCAGTAGCATCATGAAATCAACTCTCATATACTGAAGGCAACAGCATATACATATAAAAAAAAGGAAAAAAAATAAAAAGAATACTCCTTCCTCTGTAGAAATACTCTGTGCTGCCCTCAATACATTTAAACTGATTTTTCATGATAGTTGCCTTTATAAATGAGTGTAACCATTTTACATTGCATGCAAATCTGTGGATAACTGCAGCCTTTAAAAGGTGTCACCTCTTGGGCCTCCACATAATTTTTAAGAGGTGTCACCTCTTGGGCCTCCACATAATTTTTAAGAGGTGTCACCTCTTGGGCTCCACATAATTTTTAAGAGGTGTCACCTCTTGGGCCTCCACATAATTTTTAAGAGGTGTCACCTCTTGGCCTCCACAAAACGTTTTCGAGGTCTCACCTCTCGGGCCTCCACATAATTTTTAAGAGGTGTCACCTCTCGGGCCTCCACATAATTTTTAAGAGGTGTCACCTCTTGGGCCTCCACATAATTTTTAACACGTCTCACCTCTTTAGCCTCCACACAATTTTTAAGACGTCTCACCTCTTGGGCCTCCACAAAATTTTCCATGAGCCTCTGGCCAGCCCACGGCCTCTTCCTGCCTTTTGCGGTCCTACGCATCCCTCAACATCCCCACTGCTTTACCTGCTAGACATGACACTGGGCCAGGTCGGGTCACTGACATCTCAAGCGCCAACAATTTGGGCATTTTAAGGCTTCTGCATGTGTTTGAGTTGTTTTTACATTTTAAAGAAGACATGTCTGACCACATCTCACACACACACACAATGACAATTAGGGGTGGGGTCTATTTGCTTTCCCCCTTGCCTATGCCATCTGTGGTTGTCATAGGCAACGTGATTTTAAGGGGTGCAGAATTTTATCTTCTTTTTTGTCTAGTTTGGCTTGGGGTCCATGGCAATGTAGAGAAAGAAGGTTTCCTTGTATGGTCTCACTTTACAGAGAGGTTAGATTGTGTTTGGAGTGTATTGTTGAGAGGCTGTGATAGTGGCGTAATAGTGCGACTTGGGCGCGTTATATGCACCCAGACATG
>ONZH01024294.1:0-33266 GCA_900303285.1 Rhinella marina
CTGAGGTCTGATGGGGCACAAATTCTGATCTGAGGTCTGATGGGGGCACAAAGACGCTGATCTGAGGTCTGATGGGGGCACAAGATGTTGATCTGAGTGATCTGATCTGATGGGGCACAAGACCTGATCTGAGGTCTGATGGGGGCACTTGTGTGATCTGAGGTCTGGGGGGCACAAGACGCTGATCTGAGGTCTGATGGGGGCACAAGACGCTGATCTGAGGTCTGATGGGGGACACAAGATGTTGATCTGAGGTCTGATGGGGAGCACATTGTGTTGATCTGAGGTCTGATGGGGGCACAAGACGCTGATCTGTGGTAGTACCACATTATCAGTACTAGTGTTATCTGTGATTTTACACAGGACTGCAGGTAACACTACTACATTTTCTATGCTCAGATAGCCATCACTGTGTTACCTTCTACAGTTACAAGATAGTAACACAGACACAGATAGTTATCACTCTGTAAGGGGGCCCTCTGAGACTTTATCGCCCAAGGGCCCACCTGAACCTGGAGCCGGCCCTGGGCTGACGTCACACATGCGCAGAAGGACTCAGAGGGTGGTAGGGGAAAGTTAGCGACTGCACTGCTGTAAGTAAGTGCTCCCAAACAACGTGATGACCCGGGGGGGGGTTAATTGGGAGCGGGACTATATACTTAAGGCCCCATCCATATACTTAAGGCCCCATCCATATACTTAAGGCCCCATCCTGTATAGGATAATAGAGATGGCAGTCATGGCACACATAACTCACACATGATTAAAAACCAGTGAGGGGTTTAGTGATGTGAGCTATGTGTGTGCCATCTCCATTATCCCATACAGGAAAATATAGTGACAGTATTAAAAGTCAGACTGTATAGAGCTATAAATATAGTACAGAGATATATAGTGTGATATAGGACAGTATAGAGAGCTATAAATACAGTGTGTATATATATATATATATATATATATATATATATATATATATATATATACTGTCCTACTCTATATATCTCTGCACTGTATTTATAGCTCTCTATACAGTCCTATATCACTCTATATATCTCTACACTCTATTTATAGCTGTATACTGTATGATGTTAGTACTGTCACTATATTTTTCTGTATGGATAATGGAGATGGGATGGCACACATACTTCTTTAAGTAAATATATATATATAAATGGGGGGGGGCGCCAAGAGAAAATTTCGCACAGGGCGCCATCTACCCTAAGGCCGGCCCTGTAACCTGTAATATTATTACACTCTTTTAGTGAATTCACCATCACCACCTCCTCAGGCAGAGAGTTCCATAGTCTCACTGCTCTTACCATAAAGAATCCTCTTCTATGTTTGTGTACAAACCTTCTTTCCTCCAGACGCAAAGGATGTCCCCTCGTCACAGTCCTGGGGATAAATAGATGATGGGAGAGATCTCTGTACTGACCCCTGATATATTTATACATAGTTATTAGATCTCCCCTCAGTCGTCTTTTTTCTAAAGTGAATAACCCTAATTTTGATAATCTTTCTCGGTACTGTAGTCCATCCATTCTAGTTATTACTTTAGTTGCCCTCCTCTGAACCCTCTCCAGCTCTGCTATGTCTGCCTTGTTCACAGGAGCCCAGAACTGTACACAGTACTCCATGTGTGGTCTGACTAGTGATGTGTAAAGTGGCAGGACTATGTTCTCATCACGGGCATCTATGCCTCTTTTGATGCAATCCATTATCTTATTGGCCTTGGCAGCAGCTATTATTCCTTCCTATCTGCATAACCTTACATTTGTCATTGTTAAACCTCATCTGCCACTTCTATTTGAATGTACCTATACATAAAAAGTATGGTATAAATGCCAAAAATGGAAATAAATTGAGGTAAATGTAATTTTTAAAAATGAAATAGTGTAGTAATAGTGTACAAGTTCTATTTCATAGGCAATCTCATCTCATACACTTTTAGTGATCTGAATGTCCCATACTCACAAATTCTTTGGTGTCAACAACCTATGGGAGTTACTGCTCCCTCACTCATAATACGCATGAGTAAGGGGGTGGTGACTCCGGAAATGCCACGTGGCGTGGAGAGAGGAAGTACAGAGGCATACTTGGAAGTGCATATATTTGGTTAAGTGCTGTACATTGGAATTTATATGCTAATAAATAGAAGTTTTGAAGGTGGTAGATATCCAAGGATTTCTAAGTATGGATCATTCAGCTCACTGAAAGTGGATGAGATTTATTGCTTTAAGTCGGAATTAATGACTGTTCGATATGGAATTTGGTGAAGCCCCAGATAGAGGTGGAAGTAATTGATGGTCTGCTCATTGTTTCAGACTGTACAAGCTTTATTTCTCATATGTTTTTTATGTTACAGATAAGAATACTCTTTAGTTTTCTTCTTCTATCAAGACTGGTTTTTGGCCACCAAGAATGGATGAGTGTTTAAATAATACAGCAACTTGTCTCCGAATCTCTGCTTTTTCAACATCCGAAATGGGGCAGTTATTAATTTTTGTTGCCGTTTTACTGATTTATCTGATAACTGTAACGGGAAACTTAATAATCTTTATAGTTATCTGTTTGGTGCCCCAATTACATACACCAATGTATTTCTTCCTAAGTAATCTATCCATGGTAGATGTCATCTATGTCTCTAGCACTCTACCAAAACTTTTGTCTATAATTGCTACACAAGACAACCGAGTTACTCTTCCCGCCTGCATTACTCAGGCATGCTTTTTTTTATCAACTGGTGCCTGTGATGTCTTAATTCTGACTTCCATGTCTTATGACCGCTATGTAGCCATCTGTAGTCCCTTGAACTATTCTATGATCATGAATAGGAGAACATATGTGTTAATGGCGGCTTCCTCCTGGGTGATTTCAATTGTGAACTCACTAATGTATTTATGTTTTCTATCAACTTTATCGTTTTGTTCTTCACACACAATTGACCATTTATTCTGTGACTTAAATGCTTTATATGCAATCACCACTACTGACACTAGAAGTAGAGAAATCTTTATGATAATTGAGGACATATTATTAGCCTTTGTACCTTTCTCCCTTACTATCACCTCTTATGTTGGTATTATATCCAGCATACTGAAGATTCGTTCTACTGAGGGACGTTTCAAAGCTTTCTCCAGCTGCACCTCTCACCTCACCACAGTAATATTATTTTATGGACCAATCCTGTTCTTGTAGATTAAACCGAAATCTGTTGATACTAAAACCCAGGACAAGATTCTCTCATTGCTCTATGCGGCTGTTGTTCCCATGTTGAACCCATTTGTTTACACTTTAAGGAAAAAAGAATTTTTGGGAGCTTTAAGGAACATGGTTAGAATCAAGAGAACTATTTGAAAAATCTAAAATATACTGCATGTATGGTCTATTGTAAGGATGAGCGAACTGGTTCAGAGACAGAGAGAGAGAGACAGAGAAAAAGAGAGAGAAAGAGTATATGCAAATCACAATCTTAATTTTTTTAGGCATTAGATAAGATATCTCTTCTTTTCTTTTTTGTCGGGCAAGCTAATTAGCAAACCTTTGGCTTTCTGGGAAAGATCTTCAAATTAGCCTTTCTTTCAAAAAAGAAAAGAATGCCAATCTTTTTTTCAAGCCAGCTAAATTAAGATATGTGATAAGCATATACTCTTCCTAGAAACCGAGAGAAGTATTGTCTAGCATACAATAATCATGCATATTTTTTAGTCTGCCTAATGATAAAAAGCACCCACAGAGTTCCCAAGGTCAGGTCAGTCAACCAAGCAAGATAACTTTCTCTTGAGATAGTCTAGTTCTCTTGTTGTTGTGGAATGTTTTACTTCTGTTGTCTCAGTTTAAGTTGAATGTTACATTGGAGGTCTCTTCCTGGTTCATCTGAAGTTAATCTGAAAATGGATTTGCTTCTTAAATGTGTTGTCTGTTTTTGCTATACTGATGATCGTATTCCCAGGTGAATAGGAAGGAGCTGTCCCATTTATGTGAATGGACAGCAGAAGTATAATTACACATGCACAGAGAGTAGGTAAACAGTAAGAAGAACACAGAACCCATATGAGTGCTGTCTTATCTTCTTACAGCTGATTAGCAGGGGGGCCTTCTAAACATGCACATGTAGCAAAGCTAGGAAAATAGCTAAGCCAACTTTACATCTGCATCTAGCTCTTTCAGAGCAAAGCATACAGAAATGGCTTTACAAGTTGCAGGCCCTTTAATGGAACCTTGGGGTGGGTACAATATCTATGAAGATCTGTTGATATACAAAATTACTATTGTAGGCTAAACAGTGCTTGATTTCTGGGGAAATGCATGCAAATTATACTGTCCAACATATGTTGACATCAGATAGGCTTTGGAAAGCTACTTTGAATATCATTGCAAGAAACCTATAGGGTCATCATCTGGCCTATAATACTATGTACATGTATAATGAGAAAGACAACGCATATATTTTGTCAAGAAACACTGGTTAGGTTAGTATTTTAGTTTTTATCTCTCTCGCTCTCAATAAAAGTGGGTTTACTTTAGAAAAAATAAACAGATCTTTTTTATATTATATGCAAGTCCTTTGAACACAACCTTTCTGTACTGCAGTGCCCATGTGATAGAAATACTTTTTCCCCATCAGAAGTAAATGGATAGTTCGTTATATACATCTAAAAATAAAATGGAATAAACACATTATATACTTTATACTCCTTGAGTATTCTTTTGGCTGGCAACATACAGTACTTGTATTAATTGGGTTTTAGAAAATGTGTCAATGTGCCTACCTAGACCTAATTCCTAATCACTCGTTAGGTAGCTAGAGATAGATATTAGATGTTGGGCAGCAATAGGCCAAAAACCATATTTAACCATAGTTAACAATACGCAATTATTTTATATACTTAACTAGCAGAAGGACCCAGCTTTGCCCGGGCATATTTCATCTATTTCATTTAATGTTTGTGTGTGTCGTTAAAAGATATTGAGAGTGATCTCTACAGCACCCCGCACGCCCCTTAACCCTGACCCCCCACAGTGCCCCGTCTACTTAAAATAGGACCTCCACAGCAGCCTACCCCCATAATTTTGACCTTCACAGCAGCCTGCCACTTTAACAGTGAGTTCCACAGCACTTCACCCCCTTGACAGTGACCTCCACGGGGACCCGTCCTCTTAACAGTGACATCTACAGCACCTACTCCTTAACACTGACCATAGGTTACAGTCCCCTTAACTGACCTCTACCATTCCTGGCACCCTTGACAGAGACCTCCACAGCTACTGCCCCAGTAACTGTCACAGTACCCCAGTCCCTTAACAGTGACTTCACAGTAACCCTCTGCCCCTTTAATAGTGACCTCCACAGTCCCCTCCTCCCTTAACAGTGACCTCCACAGCAGCCTGCCCCCTTAACAGTAACATCCACAGCGCCCTCCTGTTTAGCTGTGACCTCCACAGCAACCTGCCCCTAGGGTGGCCAGAGTTCCGGTTTTAGGCCAGACAATCCGACTTTCAGACTCCCTGTCCTCCATACGGCGCAGGGCCAGGATGGACACAGGGATGTCCTTTTGAACAGCTCACTCTCAGACAGCAGCACTGTGCAGTATGAGAGTGAGCTGCAAGGAGAAAGTCACCCTCCCTCCCCCCCCCCCCTGCAGCTGACAGAAGTTGATTTTTACCTTCATTTTTTCAATCCCCATTGGTTGCAGAGTGGGAGGAGGTGTGGCCTAACTGTGATGGGGTGTGGCTTATCGGGACCTGGGGTGAGGGTCTGAATTACAGGTTGATGCCATGGTAATTACAGGTTGATGCCATGGTAATTTATGAGAAAACACTGTGGGTAGCAGTGGAAGAAAACATCTTTTATTACTACTGAATGGTAAATATGTGAAATTTACATTATATTAGGTAATGATTGATGATGAATTAGTCTAAAACATAAGGTATATTTATGGTAACCAGAATACCCTTTTAACACTGTCATCCACAGCGCTCTGCCCCTTTAAAACTGACCTACAGCAGTGAAGAAAAATGGCTGGGTTGTTATGGAAACCTGGTGTGGTGTGTGTGTGTGTGTGGAGACTAATGGCCTGCTAGCTTCTATTGGCTGATAAGGGTCATTTGACCAGGCTTCTATTGGCTAATGCATTTTTTGGGAATATCTCAGGAACCTGGAGAGCTGAGATCCGGTCTAAAAACTTTCTGGACACCTGATGTACCTGTGTGCCAAATTTCGTGGTTGTAGCTGCGACAGTGTGGATTCCTTTAGCGGACATACATACATACACACACTCAGCTGTATATATTAGATGTAAGCACACCTACACCCCACCTACAATCCATGGACTACAAACGCTGGTAGATAGCAAACATTTATTAAAACAGATATAAAAATAATAATTCTAAGAACAGCAATATAATATGTATCACAGACCTTGCTGTAAATAAATTATTACAATATATAATTAATTATTAAAACATATGTATGATGTCATTGTATAGTCTCTGTTGTATGGAAGTGTGCCTCCTATCAAGAGTTGATATTGATACAGTAGATTAACTGATTAAGTATTTACTTCTTGTGCAGGGGTGCACCACCAAAGAGGTCAGGTGAGACAATCGCTTCAGGCAGCACCAGGTAGGGGCAAGAGTGGGGCAGCAGAAGGGCCATGAGGAATGAGCACTTGTATTGTGGCATTTGGGGGGGGGGATTTCAGTTTTCGCCTCAGGCAGCAGAAAGGTTAGGTGCACCACTGTTCTTGTAATAATGTAACCAATATGATCACAACTAACATTACATTATTACAAGAAGTTACTACGTAATCAGTTCATCTGCTTTATGTGAATATATATATATATATTTTTTTTTTTTTATAATTAATTATATAGTGTATTAATTAATTTTCAACAATCGCCCTGCTGATACACATTATATTGCTCCTGTTGTAATTATTATTACAGTATTTATATCTGTTTTAATAAATGTTTGCCATCTGCCAGTGTTCGTAGTCCAGTGATTGCAGGTGGGGGTGTGCCTACTTTTATATTTAATCATTATATATCTGGCGGTGGGTTGGTGAAACAGTATAAGTAACGGCAAAGACAGCATTAGTAATGTCAGAATGACACTGACATATATAGCTATCAGAGATGAGCGAATCATGCAAAATTTTATTTGCTGAACATTCGCCGAACTTTTCCTAAGATTCGTATATTCGACGAATAGATTCGTTGAATTTGCGTACACGATATACGTAATTATATGGCTTTTAGCGAACATTCGCCCACTAATAACAAACGTTCAGGTAAAAAGGTATGCAACCTCTTTGAACACGTACGCATAAGCGTACAAAGTGCGTACGAATAAGACGGGCTTTGCTGCAGAGAAATGGTGGAGCATGAGGAACGCTCTGAGTCTGTCCCCTGGCTTCATATGGATACTGTATCAGCATATGACAGCAGATCATCTGGCTGAGACTGAAATGAGCGTGCCATCCATTCTACTACCTCATCCATTTCTCCTCCACTACAATTTTGCGCCTTTGTGCGCCTGGTGGAACACCGGCCAAGTATTGCGAATACTACTAGTAGATGCTCCGGCTACAGGTCCTTTGGCACTGCTGCCCTGTGCCACCGTCTCCTTTTTTTTAGAGCTCGAGGTCTGGTTGGAACTGGACCCCTTTTGCTTATCCATCCTGCAGCTGGTATTTGTTCCTGTATCTCCCTGTCTCTCCCTATCTCTCCCTGTCTCTCTCTCCCTGCCTGATTAATTACTAGCCCTGAACAGGCCCTGCACTTGCCCTGCAGTATCCCTGATACGCGTAATATGGATTCCCAGAGCAATTACACCCCAAATTTTCACAAAACAGGTCTCAGAGTCTCAGAACTTCACACACAGTGCTTATGCTCATCTCAGCAGTTGCAGCAGAAGTGCTGTGTTACTGGCTTACCGAGCCTGAGCCAATCAGAGCAAGCCCTGCCCACTAGGTCAAGTGACCGCTTTCTTCCCGGGCTTTTGCACACGATAAATGAACTAACAGTAAAATTTTGATAATTAATTGAATTCGCATGCAACAGTAACTTATACATAACAATAGCGTATAATTTATAGGACAAACTACGTAGCGAATGCGCACAAAGCCGAAGCGAATCACCTAATATTCGGATTCGCTTCGCAGCTAAAAATTTCCAAGATTCGATACAAATCAACGAATCAGCGAATAGATTCGCTCATCTCTAATAGCTATGAGTAAAAGCATGGTTGACAGTGTTAACAAAGAGCCTGTTTAGTAACACACAGCATTAACAGATTTGTTATGATTTTTAAAATAAAAATAAAACATTACAAAAATTGCCCTTTATTATATCAGAAAAGGCAGTGGTTTTTTTGAACAAATGGTCCACAAATTATGCCTTATTGGGGACAGATTCCTGCCCATGTTTATACACACACAGTAATATCAGAAACTGCATTACTTGTTCTGAACAAGTATCCAGAAATGATCCCTTTTAGTGAGCAACAACAGTACAGTATGGAACCTGATGGGCAGCTGTGTAGGGATAGCAGTAGTGGCAGTATAATGGAACTCAACAGAGAAGTCAGGGGATGTGCAGCAGTGCAGTATGGAACCTAACAAATAAGGATAAATATGTTTCTCTGTTTAGAAGTGTGGATCTGTAGGGGTAGTAGTAGTGGCAGTAGGGGGAGCAATAGCTGTGGTAGCATTTGAAACAATACAGTATGGAACATGATAGAGAGGCAGGTAGAGGCAGTGGCATTATAAATAGCCTCTGTCAGCAAAGGTAAATCTATTCAATGGCATCAGCTGGAGGTGTGTGGAAATCTTCACATATCTATGCAGATTTAATGCTTTGTACACTTTCAAAGGGCATTATTTTCCAAATTTACGTGGTGACGCCACCTGCTGCACTGAATACCCTATCTGACATTGCACTGGGGGCTGGACAAGACAGTACGCCAAGAGAAAACTGGGTCAGTTACAGATAATTTTCCAATCTGCCTCTCCAGAAGTCCCTGAGGTCAGTAAATAGCATAAGTGCTAGAGAAAATGCACAATCCAAGTACAACTGAATCTGGTTGTTCAGGGGGTGCATATCCATTTGCTGATCTGTGTCATGTTGGTGCGGCATTTTAAAAATAAAGATTTACAGAAAATTCACAATTGTCTACCTCATAAAATACCATTAGTCAGAAATCAACATTCCCATATTATGTTGGCATCATTTTGTAAATGTCATTTTATTTTTTTTTAAGATGTTAGAAGGCTTTGAATTTTAGAAGCAATTTTTCAAATTTTCAAGAAAATTTCCAAAATTCCAAAAAGAGCCTCACATAATAGAATTATATCCCATTTGAGAAATTACACCCCTGAAATTATTCAAAACTTGTTACAAACTTTGTTAACCCTTGAGGTGTTCCACAAGAATTGAAAGAAAGTGGTGACATTTCAAAACTTATAACAATATTTATTACCCTGACTCAGTTTATAGAAACAATCCATATGTGTTCATAAACTGCTCTATGTGCCAGAAGGGAAGGACAAATTTTGCTGAAATGGTTTTTTTTGGGCACCATATTGTATCTGAAGAGACCCTGACATACCAATACAGTGGAAACCCAAAAAAAGTGACCCCATTTTGAAAACTACACCCCTCAAGAAATTTAATAAGGGATGTACTGAACACGTTGACTCCACAAATTGACGCCCAAATTGTTCATTTGCACAAGGAGTAACAGGGAAAAAGCATCTCATAATAACACACTGACAGCATTCCTATGAGACCCAGCCTGGGGCTAGATCTCAGAAGTTTCTGTAATTGGCAGGCTCCAATGCCTATGTAAGGCATTGGGCTGCCATAGCAGCCATTGGGCCCCTGTTACTACAGCATGGGAAACCAATGGGGTCAGACAGTGAGCCCCCTCCCTCCACAAAACCTTTGGTGTCTTCACTGATGCTGGTGGATGCAGCCGGGCCCCTGCCGATGATCGAGTACGATGCTGGTCGGGTTGGGGTTAATAGTGAGGGTCTAAATGTATGGCTATACAATAGTCATCACTTTGCTTGATGCTAATTATATGATTGTCAATATGTAACCAACAAACCATGCAGTTTGTCATTGTTACCAGCATGCCCAAGGTATTGAAGTTGTTCTTCTCCCACAATCCTTTAAATCTGGTGGCATCTTTGAAGAGCCTGAGTACTTTTTTTTTTTTATTTGAAAGCACAATTAGTTGTTGTACCGTACATCTGAAAGGAGGTATACTGTACATGCAAAATATAAAAGAAAAAAGTTAAATGAGCATGAACTTATTATCAGACGGGTACAGAGGAGGACCCTGCCTGTGAGGGCTTACAATCTACAAAAGTACACAATATCCGATGAGCTGCCACTGCCAGAGCCCCGAACAGCACATGCTCCCTGCTGTGACATTTCTTTAAAATAAAGTCACTTATCTCTAATTGCAATCTAAATTGAGTCCATTAGAGGAGAAAATATCTTGTTTTTTATACAATATATTTCATTATTTTTGAGTAACCTAACACCATCCCTTCCGCCTCTAAGGGTAGCAACACTATTGATTACCTTAGTAGTTAACAGTGGTGCCTTGCACTGCTGGGGACCTGGGTTTAAATCTGACCAATAACAACATCTGCATGGAGTTTGTATGTTCTCCCCGTGTTTGTGTTGGTTTCCTCTGGGTACTCTGGTTTCCTCCCACACTCCAAAGACATACTAATAGGGAACTTAAATTGTGAGCCCCATTGGGGACAGTTTGACGCTAATGTCTGTAAAGCACTGCAGAATATAGTAGCACTCGTTTGCCTGAAATGCAGTAAAGGCACAGTTACTTACAGTGTGTCTACAGACCATTTATCGTCTGTTTGACGACAGTCCATCTACAGTTTTGTAACACTGGAAATCTGTGTCCATCAGGCACGGCTTCTGGGAGAGTCAGCTGGTGCTTGTTCTGGTTCTGATAGTACTTGTCTGCTTGTGTTCTACTCTGATCTTCTTTGCGGTAATGGTCCCTGGAACAGTGATATAGGGGAGGCAGAGGCCTCCTCCTCCAGGCTTATGCAGACTCTCTGTTTCCTACTTCACCCTGCTTAGGACGAGGACTCTTACCAGCTCTTGAAGGGACAGTGTGGTGAACCCTAATATTTCCCAACATGTGGTTGACTTCATGTGAGTATATAAGGCACTATACCCTGTGGGAAGGTGCCTGAACAACAGGTTTGTCAAGCTAGCTAGTTTCCCATGAAGGTGTGATAGAGTTCTGTTGTCTGCCTGTATTTGATCTCTGCCTGTTTACTGAATTTGATCCTTTGCTGCATGCCCCAGCCTTTGTACATATGCACTCTAACCTTTACAGGTGAACTTGATGTGACCTTCTCTAAACTTTTGAATGCACATGTCCGACTGTTCAATGTTTCAGTACTTTTTGCACAACTTGCTGTTCTCTAACAAGAAGCTTATCTGCAAAATTCACAGCAGGTGTTTGGTCAATGAATCGCTCAATAAATTTCCTGGTTCAATAAGAATTGATATTTAAACAATCCTCATCATCATGATGTATACATTTTGACATCATGAGACCAAGACACCTTACAATTAATTAACAGTACTTCGCCATTGCAAGGCTTCAAGCAGGATGTTCTCAGACGGAAGAGGCCACTGAGCTTACAGTGTCACAGAGTGTCATCAGCAGGTTGCAGCAGAGATACAAAGAGACTGGAAGAGTCACAGAAAGGAATAGAAGTGGACATCCTTTGGCAACATCCCACACTGATGACCATATCATTGTGAACAATGCCCTGCAGAACCGGATGATGAATGCCACACAACCCCCTCCACATTTAAGGGAGGTGAGAGGCACCCAAGTGTCACATCAGACCATTAGAAACCATTTACATCAGAGTGCGCACTAGACAACCTGCAAGGTACCTGTCCACACAACCAGGCAAAGAAGACATTGTCTTGCTTGGGCCAGGGAGCATCTACACTGGACAAGGGACCAGTAGGCCTCAGTGCTGTTCACTGATGAAAGTCGATTCACTCTGAGCAGAAATGATGGCCACCAACAATGTTGGAGACATCAAGGAGAGCACTATGCATCAGCCACTGTTGTTACCAGATGAGCCTTTGGTGGTGTTGGTGGTGGTGTTACAGTGTGGGCACATGTGTCTAGTCAATACAGAACTACCTTAAACTTTGTGAATGGTACAGTAACAAGCTGATACTACTTGAATATCATAATCAATGCAGTCATTGTGCCTTTGCATGAACAATACAGGCCTAATTTCATCTTCAAGGATGACAATGTGCCACTCATTGAGGTCTCCTGCTGTACACTGGGGTATCTCAAATGGAGTGGCCTGCACTTTCTCCAGACCTGAATCCCAATGAAAACCTATGAGATCAGCTGAGCCGCCATGTAATAGCTCGTAACTCTGTACCCCAGAACCTCAATGACCTGAGGGCCGCCCTTTCAGAAGAGCGGGATCCCATGCCTCACCAGACAATAAATCAAATTGTGAACAGCATGAGATGTTATTGTCAAGCTGTAATTGAGACAATGACATTTTTGTGGGGGTATACCAACCACTGGTGTTGGCTTTTGTTTCAATAAATTGTTTGAGATGAGGAAATCATCATTGCTGCTTCTACTTAATGCCCTACTTTCATGATATAATATCACTGTAGCATGAATTTTTTACATTTTCCGTAAATTTTACTAGAAAGCCAAATATCCCTAACTTTTGGTGAGTAGTGTACAGTATTTATCTATATGGACCATGAACTCAGAGATTCCAAAATTCAAAATGTTGTGGTGGGGTCCTATAATAAAAAATCAGCAAAAAAACTTTTGCTAGATTTGGCTTCACTTTAAATCTTTAATTGTGCAAGAAACATCTGCATTTTCATAGTTCAATATGAAAACACGAGGTGCACTGGGACAAAATCCCACAGACCGCTCTATTCCCTAATGTGGCAGTAAATATTCTTAAACCAGAAAGCAGACACATAAATCCCTTTATATACAGCATGAATATGACCGGTCACACTGACTATGCTATAATGAAATATAGCTCTGTGCTCAGTCTTTTCAGCTCACTGAATTAATCTATTGCTCTTACCACTATATCAATCTACCCTTCAGTAAAACAGGTAAGTGCACATTTGTACAGGCCAAGGAATTCTACGAAGGCATCTACTATGTTTCATAATTTATTATAGGCAGTGTATTATTTCTTTTAATGTGCATCTTAGCTGCTGCAGCACCATGTGTTTTTCAAGTTGGAGTTTCCTGTCCATCACTGGTTTCTGTGAAATGCCCTCATCCCTATTCCAAAAGAAGCTCTTCAGCATCAGAGATGAATATAGTGATGTTCTGCAGAACCTGTGATACATTGATATACTGTATACAGATTGCTGCACCCATTTCTGGTTTTGTAACATAATTGACTCATTTTCTGTTTATTTTAATGTTATATTAAATTCAAGAGATGTATGAAAGGTATAAAATGAAATACCGTAGATATTAAAATTTTCCTTTTAATTTTAACCAATGGTGAGGCTTTCTGTTAAAGGGAATGTAATACCTATTTTTTATAATAATTAAAATAGATTTTATTTTTTAACCTGCACAGAAGTTGTGTTTTGTAGAGAAGGGGGTGGGGACTATTACTAGCAACTGGGATCTCTTGCCTGTTTCTCACTAACTTTGTTTGCATCTGATTCTGCTATCAACTTTAGTCTAGTGTTTAATAGGAGAGGATTTTTTAACTAGTATGCCTTTAGTGCATCTGATATGTGCTTTTTATTTTTTTTCTTGCGACCATCTAGGTGTTATGTAATTCTGTCCACAACCTGGGGGTATCTCATTACCAAGAGCCATTTGAAACAGTCCGTTGGTTGTGGAAGCACTCTGTCAACCAACCAGTTTACTTTGGGCTAAATCTAAGGGTGTTATTCTTGCAGTCCCCTGGTGTTCACCTTTTAACCACTATATGTGGTCAACAGCTGACCCACGAGGGTTATAAACACTGGTGTGGAGAACCAAGGGAAAAGGCAAGTCAGGGAATGGGCTGAGGTCAGGGCAGGCAGAGTTCATGCAAATCTGTAAAACAAGTCCAAAGTCAGTGCAGGCAGCAAAAGGTCAACACAGTAATCAGGCACAGGTCAGTTCAGACAGCGGAAGATGTTATGTAATGGATGTCTGTTTTTATTATGCTTTTAACTGCAGAATAATAAATGTTTGAATTTTAAAAAGATCTCAAGTGCTGGAAATGGTGAGAAGTCATGTTCATTTAGGAAGGGATTTTTGAGAGGACTAGTCTTTAGCTATTATGCCATGCTATTATTTTTTTTCTGCCAAGTGTAATGATGTGGTAATGACTTTTTCTACAATATCTTCATGTACGATGTAGTACTACATAAATAATATAAGTATGAATAAGCTGTATTCACACATGTATTTTTTTTCCAGAAGCCCTGGTTTAGTCTAATTGAATTTGCCTATAAATAAAAAGTATAAATGTTAAAAATTTGAACAGTTTGAGGTAAATTTAATTTTCAACAAGTAAACAGAATTAAAATACAATTTTAACCCCATAAGGGTTAGTTTGGAATGTAAGGTTCCAGAAAATTTTTTATGACATTTTTTATTTTTCTGTTAATATAACCTTTTTATGCAGGACGAGGATATTCTGTCACCCATTACTTTTCTAGCATTCAACTTAGAGCTCTTTTTATGGGGCAAGCTATCATTTTTATTAACACCATTTTGGGATACATATGACCTTTTGATAATTTATATTCCATTTAATTTGGGAGGCGAGGTGGCAAAGAAATATATATAATTTGGTTTGGTTTTGAATTGATAGGGATATGGTGATACCAATAAAGTTAGATAACTCCTGAGCCTGCACCATCACTGTGATGTAGTATTACGGCACAAATTGTTACCTCACTGTACTCTGTGAGTATGTCATAGAGCGCAAAGTAGTTAAAGTTTATTATAGTTTGTGTTAATCCAATTGTGTTATTTCCCATATATTATTTGTTACAGATAAGAATACCCAGAAGTTGTTTTCTTCCATCAAGACTGGTTTTTGGCCACCAAGGATGAATGAGTGTCCAAATAATACAGCAACTTATCTCCAAATTTCAGCTTTTTCTACATCTGAATTGGGACAATTTTTAATTTATGTTGCTGTTTTGCTGATTTATCTATTAACTGTGACAGGAAACTTAATAATCTTTATAGTTATCTGTTTGGTGCCCCAGTTACGTACACCAATGTATTTATTCCTGAGTAATCTATCCATGGTAGATATCATCTATGTCTCTAGCACTCAACCAAAACTTTTGTCTATCATTGCAACACAAGACAACCGAGTTACTCTTCCTGCCTGCATTACCCAGGTGTTCTTTTTTATAACAACTGCCTTCTGTGATATCTTAATTCTGACTTCCATGTCTTATGACCGCTATGTAGCCATCTGTATTCCCTTGAATTATTCTATGATCATGAATAGGAGAACATATGTGTTAATGATGGCCTTCACCTGGATGATATCATTCATGAATGCACTAATGCATTCATCTCTTGTATCCACTTTATCATTTTGTTCTTCCCGCACAATTGACCACTTCTTCTGTGACCTGAATGCTTTATATGCAATCACCACAAGTGACACTAGAAGTAGAAAAATCCTTGTCATAATTGAGGATATATTATTTGGCTTTGTACCATTCTCCCTTATTGTTACCTCTTACGTTTTTATTATATCCAGTGTACTGATGATTCGTTCTACTGAGGGACGTTTCAAAGCTTTCTCCAGCTGCACTTCTCACCTCACCACAGTGATATTATTTTATGGACCAATACTGTTCTTGTATATTAAACCAAAGTCTGTTGATTCTAAAACACAGGACGGGATTATCTCTTTGCTCTATGTGGCTGTTGTTCCAATGTTGAACCCATTTGTGTACACTTTAAGGAACAAAGAGTTTTTTGCAGCTTTAAAGAACATGGCTAGAATCAACATGGCTTCAATATGTTGTGCTCTATAAGACATAGCTAACCATAAGACACACCTAGGTTTTAGAAGAAAATAAGAAAAAAATATTTTTCGTCAGACCTCAGATAAGGCCTCCAATCTTCAAAAGACCTCAAATCAGATCTCAAATCTTCATTGGAACTTGGATCAGGCCCCCAATGTTCATCAGACCAACAAATCAGACCCCCAATCCACATCACACCTTCATCGTCTTCATCATACCTCAAAACAGACCAACAGTCTTCGTCAGAACCCCAATTCTCTTACCTCATTTCAGATCCCCCAATCAAACCCCAACCTTCTTAGACCTCAGATCAGATCCTCAAATCAGACCCCCCAATCTTCATCAGATCTCAGATCAGACATAAGATAAATAAAATAACTTGCCTCTGTTGCTCTGGATGGAACTGCCACTCTGGTTATCTAGCACACTATGGCCTCACGCTTTATACTGTCAGAAATCAGCCCAGTGCTCATAGAATACCAGGGACAGTGAGTGAAGCAAGCATCAAAAGTGCTATATTCACTGTTCACTGGCCCTACTTGTGCACTAATGAACACTTCCAAAAATGGAGGCGCTCAATAGTATTCTCATTATAAGATGCTCTGCCAAAAATGACAAAAATACATCTTATGGAGTGAAAAATACAGTTATTTTATAAAAATAAGTTATTTTATGTGCAACCTATATATGGGCTGTTTTCTTTAAAAAAAAGACTATGATCATTGGTGGTGCCTGGTATCACAGCTCAGCTTTGTTTACTTGAATTTGTCTTTTTACTTAAATTTGGCCGAGCTACAAGTGTGGATTTATTATATAAAGCAAGTAGATCCTTGTATCAATTATCATGTGTACCGAATACCAGAAATACATAATTCCAAATCACTTCTTAGGCAGATATATTCAGTTTATTTTATATTGAACAACTATAATTACTTTTTAAAGTCCCACCTTCGTGTTTGGTATCCCCAAATTCTGACCAGTGTTATTGTTTTAATTTTTGTTGACGTAAGGAGCCTATATGAACTGTGAGGAGTTCATAGACTAAGGTAAATGGAAATATTATAACCAGGTGATAGCTTCCACCTGAGAATGGAGTGAGTAAAAACAGAAATATTGCTACTGGCATTTAAGGCCTTTGGGGGATTTTTTTTATTATTATTGCATTGTACTTATTTTGAGCTAAAATCATTTTTTTAATGGGACTTTGGTCAAAAATGTTGAGCCCTTTTTTTCTTTGTACAGCTTTGAGAATCTCTAATAGCGTGCTGTTCGTTTTCATTCTGTTTGTCAGGCAACTAAGCTGATGGCTCCTTATCTATGAAATCCTAAACACTCATTATAGATCAATTCTTACCTTACTGATCAGATTGTGGCTTAAATAAGTATTTATGACTTGGTAACTTAGAGTTAAGGTTTATTAGATGACTAACACAAAGTGATAGTGAAATTAGGATTCACACAGCTAGACAAGCAGTCCATTGTGACAGAATGGCTGAATATTTTTAATAAAGACCTTGAAAAAAATTATTTTTAGCCCAAACTTAGTAAAATGTAATCATAAAAAATTGCCTTAGAAGGTGTACATAGCCTTTAAGCCTTGGGCCTAGAGGCCACCTTTCCCAACAAAAAATACCAAACAGCTTTACATGAGTTAAAAGGGGTGTGGTTTCAGGGGTATGTTCTAACCCCTTAAGAATGACCGCCATACATATACGGTGGAATTCCAGTGTTTAAACATGACACCCCCTCAGAAGTTGAGCAGACACCATAGCCACTGGTTGCCTGCTATTTTGCACAGCAGACACTAGGAGGCAATACCCTCGATCACAGACATCAGAGTGGTGAAACCTCTGGAGCTCCACACTGCCAGTCCCCAAACGTCTTCCCTGCTTCTTAATTGAGGGAGCTATTTGGTTTCTGTTGCAGCTACAGGCCCTCTAAAGGATCGACAATCTGTCACAGAGATGTTCCCATGAAGCAGGGCTGCAGAGGAATGTAGAGCTATCAGATTATTGCATGTCCAAATCCCCTAGAGACTATTAAAGGGGTTCTCTGAGTTATATATATTGAAGACCTATCCTCAGGATAGGTCATCAATATCAGATCGGCGGGGGTCCAACACCCGGCACCCCCGCCGATCAGCTGTTTGAAGAGGAGGCACGCGCTGTATCAGCGCTGCCTCCTCTTCACTGTTTACATGCTGGCCGACACAGGGGTAGTGGTGATCAGGTGTATTACACCTCACCTACCCATTCATTTCAATGGGAAGAATCGCTCCCATACAAGTCTATGGAAGCGATTCTTTCCATTGAAATGAATGGGGGGGTGAGGTGTAATTACACCTACTCACCCCGCCGATCTGATATTGATGACCTATCCCGAGGATAGGTCATCAATATATATAACTCGGAGAACCCCTTTAAGCAATAAAAACATTAAAAATAAACAATTACATTATAATAATCATTGCCACTGTCATGTCCCAAAATATCCATGCTATTAAAATATATTTAGTCTGTACAGTGAAAACTGCAACAGGAAAAAAAATAATAAAAATGGCTGATTAGCCTTTTTTCATCGCTTCACCTCCCGGAAAAAAAATAATAAAAAGTTATCAAAAAGTTATCCAAACTCCAATTAATATCAATAAAAACTACAAATTGCCCCACAAAAAATGAGTAATCGCACAGCTCCATAGACATAGATATAAAAAAGTTTTTTTAATATTAAAAACTCAAGAAAAACTATCGAAATGTGGTATTTTTGTCGGGGGTTTTTCCAGCTCCACCTAATTTCAAATTTTTTACAGCTTCTCAGTACTGTACATCGTACTCAATATACAGTATGATTATACCATTAGAAAGTACAACTTGTCCCACAAAACATAAGCCCTCATATGGCTGTGTGAACATAAAAAAATATATATATATATTGGCTTTGGAAATACAGGAAGTAATAAAAGAAAATGCAAAAATGAAAATTGTGCAGTCTTTAATGAGTTACGTAACATGGGGTCTAGAGTCAAGTCTAGAACTTACCTCCTCATAGACTAAATTTGTTTGACATAACCGATCCCTCATGAAGCCATGCTGATACTGCGTTATTTGCTTATTTTCATTCTGGTACTCCAAGATAGCATCTCTTAGAAAACCTTCAAACAGTTTATCCATGACAGATATTAAACTTACCGGCCTATATTTTCCGGGCTCTGTTTTTGGAATTTTTTTCAATATTGGCACCACATTTGTTATGCCCCAATCCTGTGGAACACTCCGTATCAGTATAGAGTCCTTAAATATCAGAAATAAGGGTCTGGTTATGACATTACTTACCCACATTACTTAAACACCAAGGCAGCCTCCCTAATATAAGCATCAGTGCATTTCATGCTCCGATGTTCTCCATTGTCCTGCGCTGAATCATGCAGGCCAAAGGCACTGTCAGGAGATCCTGTGACGTACCAGGCTCATCACAGGAATTGCTAGGTGGAGGCTTCTGCCCAGCAGTGTATTCGGTGACATCACCTGCACTGATCGGCGCACTTTAGTGCTTCCGTAGCCTGTTAAATGGCTAGGGTTGCTCTACAGCCCACCCATCAGAGCTGTTGATGTCACCGAATACACTGCTGGGCAGAAGCCTTTGCCTAGCAGTGTAAAAACATAAACAAAAAAGCCTCATGAAATGCTCCTATGCTCATATTAGAGGGGCTGCCTGGGATAAAAATATGGGTATGTCCTCGTTCAGCTCTGAACCCGGACAACCCCTTTAATTCTCTTAGGATACAGTGATGTATGTCATCTGGTCCCGGCGATTTGTCTATTTTAATCTTTTTAAGACACCGCTGTACTTCTACAAAAAAACAAAATACTACAGAATAATTTATATACCAAAAATATATAAATCTTTATTCAATAATAGATATATATAAAATCAATATTTAATTGGAGAATAGGCAAGATGGAAACAAAAAGATACAGAAAACATTGCATGGAGAGAAATCACAGATATATCTCGCAGTGTCTATATATAGTATGATGACAAAAAATACCCAATATGGCACTATCAAATCTCTAACTCAATACCAAAGTCGCCCCAGGGAAATAATCCCAAGGGATATATATATGCCACATCAAAAAGGAATAGCACCATAAATATAAATAGACACAGGGATATATCTACAAGAAGTAATATAGTGTACAAAAATACAAAAATAGATCAAATATAAAACACCACAAGGGGAGCTACAGGAGATCCAATATAGGTCATTCTGCACAGTTAACACTGACCCAAGCTCCTAAATAGTCACAGGAAAAGATTGTAGATAGCCACACATCATATAAGATATAATGGTACCATGAATCAAATAAACTTAAAAAAATAATCACGTACCTTGTGACATGATGTATACACAACTGGGATATCCCCCCATGTACCAGTACCTCGCTGTACTTCTTCCTGCATCAGACAGGGCACTTTTAACCTCTTAAGGTCCTTTTTACCATTTTTACCTTAAGGACCTTGCACTTTTTTGGAAATCTGACATGTGTCACTTTAGGTGGTAATAAGTTTGAAATGCTTTTACTTATCCTAATTATTTTGAGATTGTTTTCTCACGATACATTGTACTTCACTATGTATAGTACAAAACAATGACCACTTGCAGCGCTCGCCTGCACTTAAGTCCTCTGGAGCACGAACACAGCCTGGACTCGGCTGCAATATATCTAATCAAAACGAAGAAAAAAGTTTAGCTCCTTAAATAGCAACAGTGGTAAAATCCATCAGGAGTACAGTATATGTCTACGCTTTTCGGACCCCACAACTTTGGTCCTTACTTAAGGACCAAAATTGTGGGGTCCGAAATGCGTAGACATATACTGTACACCTGATGGATTTTCCCGCTTGAAATAAAGAAGTTGCTATTTAAGGAGCTGAACTTTTATCTTCGTTTATATTGTACTTCACTATAGTTGAAAATTTGAGTCAAAATATTTCACTTTTATTTATTAAAAAATTCTAAATTTACAGAAAATGTTGAAAAATTAGCATTTTTCAAATTTTAATTTCTCTTCTTTTAAGGCAGATAGTGATATATCATAAAATAGTTATTACATTTTTCTTTTGTCCACTTTCATGTTTGCATCATATTGTAAATGTGATTTTATTTTTTTTAGGATGTTGTATGGCTTAGAATTTTGGAAGCAAATTTTTACATTTTTAAGAAAATTTCTTAAACCCATTTTTTTAAGGACCAGCTCAGTTATGAAGTCACTTTGTGGGGCTAACCCATAATTTATCCCAATCAAGTTGTCAAAACTGATTTTACCAACTTTGTTAACCTTTTAGGCTAACCCTTTAGGCTTTTGAAAGTTCACTTTTTTGGGTAGATTTTCCATTTTAATACATTTTATTCCTGTAACACATCAACGGTTAACAGCCAAAGAAAACTCAATATTTACTACCCTGATTCTGCAGTTTACAGAAATACCCCACATGTGGTCGTAAACTGCTGTATGGGCACACGGCAAGGCGCAGAAGGAGAGGAGCACCGTATGGATTTTGGAGGACAGATTTTACTGGAATAACTTTAAGTTGACATATGACATTTACCCCTACAATAGAAGCTGCCAAAAAGTGACCCCATTTTGGAAATTATGGGATAAGGTAACAGAGATGAGCAAATCGAAGCTGACGAAGTGGAATTCGTTACGAATTTCATGGAATATTTGATTCGCCACGAAAGCGAATTTCATGGCGATTCGTGGCAACACATTTTTTTTTTTGTCCCAAAAATGGCCGCAAGCACATGGCATGACATGGGGGAAGGATTTCTGGGACAAAGAAGTAAACACCCACAATGCGATCACATGCAGACATGCAGCCAATTAGCAGCCAGCCAGGTCCTGTGATGTCACAGCCCTATAAATAGCTCTGCAGCGCTGGAATCCATCATTGCAATTGATTTTAGACCAGAGACAGACGTCAGGAGAGATAGGACAAGTGATAGAAAAACGTTGCTAAAGAAAAGAAATGAGATCAGGGATAAATAATCTGAATTGCAGGGATAGGAGAGGGACGATTTCTAGACAGAATCCATAGGGCAGTGAAATCGCTATTCTGGTACACTGAGCAGCAGTGACTGGGCATTGGGGTTTGGGGCACTCTGTTCTAAAGGCTGTTTTGGGGTGCTTTATTTAAAGAAGCACCACTTGTGTTCCTTGTTGCAGTGCAGTAAGAGGGTCAGAGCTTTGTTTGGGGTATATATATAGAGAAAAAAAAAGTTATCTTTTGTGTTGTGTTGGGTAAAAAAAAAAAATAAAACTTCCTTGGCGAAGTTGAATTTGCCAAAAAACAGTTAATAGGTTTTTTGCGGTTGTTCATTTTAACTAAGTATTTTTGCCGTCATTCGCCATCCAAACAGAAAAGCATGATATTGTGCTAACGTAGTCAGTGAAGTTGAATTGCCCAAAAAAGAGTTAAGGCGTGGTTCTGGGCTTGTTCCTTTTAAATCGATAGTCGCAGCGTCAGTCGCTGTAAAAAAAGAAAAAAAAAAAAAAATTTATATTTTGGGTTGTGTTTTGGAAAAACAGAGCACTACTCATGCTGCTGCCGCCGCCTCCACGCGTTGTGTCCTAGCTGCCGCTGCCTCCAAATTATGTAATTGTGCCACTCTGCGGCCTACTCATGCTGCTGCTGCCGCCGCCTCCACACGCTGTGTCCTAGCTGCCGCTACTTCCAAATTATGTGATTGTGCCACTCTGTGGCCTACTCATGCTGCTGCCGCCTCCACACGCTGTCTCCTAGCGGCCGCTACCTCCAAATTATGTAATTGTGCCACTCTACGGTATGTTGCATTTAAATTTTTATGACTGCTGCTGCCTCTCCCAGGGTATGTCACTGTGCCAGTCTGTCTCATTAAAATTAGTATGACTCCTGCTGCCTCTCCCACTCTGTGGCCTTGAAATGTATTCGACTGCTGCCTCTTGCAGATGCTGTTACTGTGCCATTCTGTGGCCTTGAAATGTATTCGACTGCTTCCTCTTGCAGATGCTGTTACTGTGCCACTCTGTGGCCTTGAAATGTATTCGACTGCTGCCTCTTGCAGATGCTGTTACTGTGCCACTCTGTGGCCTTGAAATGTATTCGACTGCTGCTGCCTCTTGCAGATGCTGTTACAGTACCACTCGTTGGCCTAGTAAATTTGTCCGACTGCTGCTGCCGCCTCTTCCAGGGTCTGTCATTCTGCAACTCTGTGGCCTCAAAATTGATTCGAATTTTTTGGACCTTCTGCTCGGCAGCAGCATGTCACTCATATGTTTTTGGTACATTCTGTAGTCCTATTCCATTATTCATAGCTCAAGTATACAGGAAACCCTGTTTGTTTTGAACACTTGAATTTTTAAAAGTAAACAATTACGGCCCCCGGGTCACTCAGCGATGAGCATGGGGGAGGCGAGAGGCAGGGGCTCCCACAGGTGGTAGCTCAGCTCCCTGCAGACCGCCAGGGCTTTCTTGGCGTACTGTGTCAATACTGACATTTTGCCACAGTTGAGGCAAAGCTGGAGCCTTCACTGCACCTCCTCTGTCTTACGTTCCCGTCCGCTGGCATAACCAGCCCCAATACTAATAAGAACATATACTACAGTTGATCTTAACCAAAAGGCCGAGAATTCTTTTTTATGGTCTGCTCTTCAGGGTATGTCACCATGCCACTCTCCAGCCTGATGCTGCTGCCGCCGCCGACTCCACATGCCTTCTTCTAGCTGCCGCTACATCAAAATTATGTAATTGTGCCACTCTGTGGCCTCCAAATTGTACTACTACTTCCACTGCTGCTACCACTTCCAGGGTCTGTCATTCTGCCACTCTGTGACCTACTCATGCTGCTGCCATCTGGCCACACTGTCGTCGTGCCACTCTATAGTCTGCTGATGCTGCTGCCACTGCCATCTCCCTGCTGTCTGGGGGGGCTATGCTTGTGTAAGCGTGTAATAGAACAGGTTTTGTCAAAATGTATGTGTAATCAGTGAATTGGTGTAAAAGGCGTGCGCTTTTGGTGCTCTAGTAGGATCTTGGGCCTCTGCACAATTCTTTATAGTTGGCGCTAACATTGACCTGTAAGGCTGAGTTCAGACTTGAGTTATTTAGTGAGTTTTGGCCCCTTAACTGCCCAAATACATAAAAGTGTGCAGCAATTCTAAAAGCGAAGCCTGTTATGTACGTGTCACACTGGCTCACCGTATTCTTTCACTACCACAGTAGACTCCCTATGCGTTTTACTGCAAGGCACATTGTTCTACACCACTATCCAGGCTCTCTGCAGCCAGGAAGTAGCTGTTATTTAACGTGATTCGCCACAAATTTATTTGGATCGAAGCAAATCTTTTCGGAAAATTCGGCGAACCAGCCGAATCGAATTTTTTAAAAATTCGCTCATCTCTAGTGACAGTTTTATTGGTACTACTTTGAGGTACATATGATTTTGGATCGTTCTGTATTATGCTTATTTTTTTACAGGATTCACCAGACAGGTTGGATCATGTGATATTTTTATAAAGCAGGTTATAGAGCAGCTTTTTACATGTCAATACCAAATATGTCTGTTTTTCTTTTTGTTATATATATATATATATATTTTGGTTTTACACAATAAAAGCATTGTTGCAACCAAAAAATGTTTTATTGTCTCCATTTCTGAAAGCCATATCTTTTTTATTTTTTAGACGATTGTTTTATGTAGGGGCTCATCTTTTGTGGGATGAGGTGATGTTTGATTGGTACTATTTTGGAGTATATAATACTTTTTTATTGCTTGGTTTTGCACTTTTTGTGATGTAAGGCGACAAAAAAAGGCTTATAGCATTGGTTTGAAAGATAAAGGTGAAACATTTGTGTATGTCTGTAGAAGAAACAAGAATGAAATGCTGGATATTTTCTTATTTTTTCAAAGTAGCTCAACCCAAGCTCTCGCTGGATCTCTACCTCTCATAGAGTTGTATGAAGTGGTGACAAGAGTGTAACTACATGAAGTGCTCGGGTAGTAGTAACACCTAGGTCTTCTGAGGGGGTCCAAAGGCCTATCTGATTCACATTCGTCCCAGAAGGCTGAATTTATGAGCAGAAGCTTCAGATATACTTGTGAAGAGGGACAGGCTACTGAGGTTCCTCATTCTAGTAAAGGGTGGATGTACCAAGAGTCTATATGTGATTTGTGTTAATAGCTGGAATACATATTCAAGACAGAACAAATTAATATCAGTTTTAATTGCATTATCATTGTTGCACACACAAGGGATTAGCTGAAGAGAGGACTCTACTGAGGTTCATTATTCTTCTTGTCCCTAAGGTAAAAAGACACCTTTATAAATTTGAATGCATAGCCCTGTTAAACAAGAAGCTATAATACCCATGCATTGACAGAACGTATACATTGGAAATATTACAACATTATTCTCTTATGATGTGAATGGATCCATCTCACCAGGTTCCTGGACTTCATATCTGATTTTAACTATTGAGACATGCAATTCTAAGAGACTAAAGAGACTCTAGCGGTGTGTCTGGTAATATTATTCATACAGTAGTTTACTAACGCATTACCTAATTAGTCAAGTTAAAGGGCAGGGGCCTGACTGCTATGACCGATTGATAGACAAAAGAGGCAGCAGTGCTATGAACATACTATGCCAACTCTCCTGCTATCAGATGTACTTGACATTGTCTGGGCAGCCAATTATGTCATCTGCTTATCCGGTATTCATGGCATATCCTAGCTAGTAGTGCCTAGTACATGAATATGTTTCTATATTTCAGGTTTACTAAGTAGAATAGAGAACAATTTTCTTTTGACTTTATCTAGATACTGTAACTAGACAAAGGGAAGCTAAACCTAAGATAACAAAGTGAAGCTAACCCAAACAACTAACTACAAAGGCTAAAAGATGCCCTGTTAATGTTCCAACTTTAAGAAGGTGAATGGATAGAAAAGGTCCTACTGTTGGACTTTTTAAGATTTTGTAACAGTTAGGTCGCGTGATTTCACTAAATAACTTCAGTATTTGATTTTTTTATAGTGGAAAACCACTTCAAAACTTGATACCAAACTCGGCTTCGGGTATGAGGTACTAGTCGGAACCGAAGCCAAGTTCGGTTTACAGTTTTAAAGTGGTTTTACACTTTAAAGACCAACAACCGAAGTTATTGAAGTCACGCGCGACTTCGCAAATAACTGACTTCAACTCATTGGAGCCCATACATTCAAATCCGACTCCTACAGTATTATGAACGAAGAAACTAAGGATAAAGCATCCGAAGCTCGCTTTGCTCAATACTAAAATACTTAAAATAATTAATTCCAAATAATTTTTAAAAATGTAAGTGATTTTATTTTTATTTTTAGGTATTCAACATGAACATATGTGAGAATGCTACAGTACAGGAGTTCCATATTGTAGCCTTCTCCAACTCTGGGAACATGACGTATATTATATTTATCGGCTTTCTGTTCATGTACTTGCTAGCTGTGGTTGGAAATGTGCTTTTTGCTTCATTGGTTTCTGCTATGCCTCAACTTCATACTCCAATGTACTTCTTCTTGTGGAATCTGTCTATCGTAGATGTCACATACATTTCTGCTATTTTCCCAAATTTGTTGTCCATCACTCTAGCGGCAAATAAGAAGATTTCTTTTCCAGGCTGCATCACCCAGTTGTATTTCTTCATATTCTGTGTTGATGAAGAGATTTTGATCCTGACCTGCATGGCGTATGACCGCTATGTGGCAGTTTGTTCTCCGTTGCATTATCCATTGGTGATGAGCAAAAAAATATGCATCATAATGGCAGCCCTCTCTTTTCTTATAAGCGCGCTAAACTCGCTGATGTTTACCCTGCTAACATACAGTCTATCCTTCTGCCCTTCTTCTGAAATCAACCACTTCTTCTGTGAGATAAGGGCGTTGATGAGCCTGTCTAACAGTGACACTACCAGTAGGGAAATGGTCCTGTTTATCGAAGACATATGTCTGGTGTTTTGTACTTTTTTATTCATTATGTTCTCCTACTGTCGCATTATTTCTTCCATTTTGAAGATACGTTCTCTTAAGGGTCGATTTAAAACCTTCTCTTGCTGCTCGTCCCATCTCACATCTGTCATATTGTTCTATGGGCCAATCTTATTCTTGTACATGAAATCAAACTCTGGACATTCTCCGGATGAAGACAAGCTTATCTCTTTGCTCTATGTGGCCGCGGTTCCAATGTCAAACCCATTTGTATATAGCTTGAGGAACAAGGAGGTTCTAGGGGCTATTGGAAAAGTAGCAAGTATCAAATGGAACAGATTCTAATGCATGGCAAGGAATTTTAAAACTAATATTTTAACCCCTTCCTATTATAGACTTAGTGACCAGTCTGTTTTGCACTTAAGTGACCAAGCAATTATTTCTCATTTTTTGATTGTTGCCTTCCAAGAGCTATAACTTTTTATCTTTCTGTCAATACAGTTGTATGAAAGCAGTTTATTTTTGTGTAGTTTTTAGTGGCATAATTTTGGGTTACACATTACTGTACTTACTGATTGACGTTTATTACCTCTTTCTGGGTGGGGGGGGGGGATAACAATGCTGCCACTGAGTTTTTATGCTATAAATTTTGTGATGTTCACTTTGGGGCATAAATAGCTCTATAACTTCATTTCTTGGTTAGTTGGATTATAGAGATACTAAATACATATTTATTGACATTTTACATTTTTAAAAGAAAATGTTTGTGCACCACTGCATCCCAAGATATCCATCATCATTTTTTTTTCTTTCTTTGTAGCTGTGTGAGGGCATGATTTTTGCAGGATGAACTGTAGTTTTACTGACCTGTGTTATCACTTTGGGGTACATAGTCCTTTTTTAATCGCCTCTTTTTTTGTTTTTTATGTTGTGAATTTGCAAAACAAATTCTGGCATTGTTTTTATGTGTTTATTTTTACAGCATTCAGTATGCAGGATAAATTGTGTGATAATTCTGTAGTGAAGGTCGTTTCAAATGCAGTAATACCAAATATGTGTAGGGGTTTCTTTTTTTCTTTTCATTTTTTTCATTGAAAAACTTTTTTTAACTTCATTTTTTTATTTAATAAAACTTTTTAACTTTAATTTTTTTAAACTATTTACTAGTCTTACAAGGGGACTTTAACAAGCAATCTTTTGATTGCTTGTATAATACACTGGTACTGTTTATGCAGTACAGTGAATTATACTGTCAGTGTGATAATTGCAGTTACCAGCAGGCTGCCCCAGAGAGGTGCAACCTGGCAGGTATGCACTGCAGGCAGGACTTTGGTCTTCATTTGGTCCCAGGCTGCCATGTAAAGACATTGACACCCTGCAATCTCATTTGTGAAGTGCCAATGACGGCCGGAGCTCCCTCCCTCTAAACCACCTAGATGCCATAGTCGCTATTGACTGAGACATCTAAGGCATTAAATGGCCTGGATCTGTGCTGTAATTTAAGAGCAAATCCCCCACTCTCTGCTGCATGGGAGGCCCGGCAGCCTAGAATAAAATTCATCAATGAGCGCTGTAAAAACATGTATTGGCAGTAATTAAAGGGCTAATTGAAATTATTTATATAAAAATGTAGTTATTAGATCAGAGTCATTGATGGACATTGCCAAGGCAAAGATTTGAGGGGCCCTTTGTTAAGCTGAAATACGCCTATACTCTGTGTATTTCAGGCGTAGATTGCGTCCCAATGTTTAATTGCACCACAGTCTGCGACTTCTCCCCACTCATGCTAAGTCTAAAATTGTGGGAGTGGTGTGGGCGGGAAAGGGGACGGGCCGGCAGAATCGCCTCATTTACCATTTTCTACCCCTGTTTCAGGTGTAGAAAAAGGCTAAATGTAAGACAGTTAAGAAGCTGTCTTACATTTAGAAGTGGTAGAGGATCCGTCAAAGTTAAGGCCTGCGCATCTTTATAACTTTGGCGGAACCACTACCAGCTTAAGAGTTTATTTAGACAGGTGTCTAAAATGCCAGCCTTAAAGGGGTATTCTCATCTTGGACAATGGGGGCATAGCGCTAGGATATGCCCCCATTGTCCTATAGGTGCGGGTCCCGCCGCTGGGACCCGCACCTATATCGAGAACGGGGCCCCCGAAGTGAAGAAGTGCGCACCGCGCAAGCGTGGCCCGCTCTCCATTGACTTCTATGGGGCCGCCGCAAATAGCCGAGCGCTGGCTCAGCTATCTCCGTCGGCTCCATAGAAATGAATGGGAGCGCACTGCGCATGCACGGCCACCGCTCCCATTCATTTCTATGGAGCCGACAGAGATAGCCGAGCCAGCGCTCGGCTATTTCCGGCGGCCCCATAGAAGTGAATGGAGAGCGGGCCGCGCTTGCGCAGTGCGCTCCCATTCATTTCTATGGAGCCGCCGCAAATAGCCGAGCCAGCGCTCGGCTATTTGCGGCTGCTCCATAGAAGTGAATGGAGAGCGGGCCGCTAGGATATGCCCCCATTGTCCTATAGGTGCGGGTCCCGCCGCTGGGACCCGCACCTATATCGAGAACGGGGCCCCCGAAGTGAAAAAGTGCGCACCGCGCAAGCGCGGCCCGCTCTCCATTCACTTCTATGGGGCCGCCGCAAATAGCCGAGCCCCATAGAAGTGAATGGAGAGCGGGCCGAGCTATCTCCGTCGGCTCCATAGAAATGAATGGGAGCGCACTGCGCATGCACGGCCACCGCTCCCATTAATTTCTATGGAGCCGACGGAGATAGCCGAGCCAGCGCTCGGCTATTTCCGGCGGCCCCATAGAGATGAATGGAGAGCGGGCCGCGCTTGCGCGGTGCGCACTTCTTCACTTTGGGGGCCCCGTTCTCGTTATAGGTGGCGATATGCCCCCATTGTCCAAGATGAGAATACCCCTTTAATAAATGTGCCCTTTAGTTTTTTGCCTTACATAGTTACATAGTTATTACAGTTGAAAAAAAGACATAAGTCCATCAAGTTCAACCAAGGTTAACCTATCAGGTGGGGACACAAATCCCAGAAGGAAGGGAGACTCAGATTTCTACACGTTTTTATAAGCACTAATGTCATTTACGTTTAAGAATTTTTCTAAACCCTTTTTAAAACCATTCACTGTTCCTGCTGTGGCCACGTCCTGAGGAAGTCTATTCCACAGATTCGTAGTTCTTACAGTAAAGAAGCTTTGACGCTTCTGGAGACTGAACTTTTTCTTCTCCAGTCGGAGGCAGTGCCCCCTTGTTTTTTGAGAACATTTTTACATGGAACAGTTTTTCGCTGTATTTTTGTATGACCCATTTATATATTTGTATAGGTTAATCATGTCCACCCTTAGACGTCTCTTCTCAAGTCTAAAAACATTTAATTCTTTTAATCGTTTTTCATAACTAAGACCATCCATGCCCCTTATCAGTTTAGTCGCTCTTCTTTGTACTTTTTACAGTTCCAAAGCATCCTTTTTATGGACTGGTGCCCAGAACTGAACTGTATATTCCAGATGAGGCCGCACCAACACTTTGTATAGTGGCAATATTACATCCTTGTCCGTGAGTCCATGCCTTGTTTAATGCATTACAATACCCTAGTAACGTTAGCAAGCAACTGATTGACATTGCATGCTGTTATTTAATCTACGATCTACAAGGAAACCCAAATCCTTCTCTACAAGTGACGCCCCCAGTGTTACATCCTCTAGGAGATATTATGCAGAGAGATTATTACTACCAAGATGCATAAATACATTTATCCATATTGAACCTCATTTGCCAAGTTGATGGCCAGAGTGTTCAAGTCAGCTTGTAGTTTATGGACATCTTCCATAGACTGCGTGTAAGGCGCGGGCACCGACGCCGTGCACGCGCGCGCTTGCAGTCTAATTACAACACTGTCGCTTTAAGACACTGTGTTTTGGTTCAGACACAGGAAGTGGTCATAAGCTCTGACCTTGACCCTGCCTGTGATGTCACTTCCGCCAGGAAGTGATCATGTGCCCATACTTCGAGGCTACAGGTGATGTCACATCCGCCAGTCCTGCACAGGAAGCACCGCCCTGTTAATTGGTTGCTTCACTATAAAAACCCCTCAGTATTGGCAGCAGGCGCCGGTGCCTTGTTGTTGCTTTGCTAAAGCTAGAGACCCGGTCGCTCTGCTTCGTGACTAGGACCCTTGGTTGCACACTAGGTGCAGTCTGTGGTCTAGGCAGGTGTTCGTGTGTTTCCAGTCTATGTTCCACTATCCTAGTGTGCGCCAGTGTGTGTGTTTGAAAGGCCAACATTGTTGTGTTGGGCTGCAACCGTCCCTCGGGAGGGCGGCGGAACTCGCACACGTGGTCCGATTGAGAGCTGGGTATCCTGTGCTCAGGTCCGCTCGAGCGCATTGAGTGCTTGTGCGCATTCCTTCCGCATTGGGCTCCCCCTATACTCCTTCGGGAGCTCATTAGTGTGAGCTTGTGCACACGTTCCCTTCGCATTGGGGCTCCTCCCCTGTCCTCCTTCGGGGCTTGCCTTCCGGCTGCTTGGTTCCTGGGTTGCCCTGCTCCGGTGACTCAGGATCTGAGTCCAGTGACCCCGGTGGCTCTGCTAAGCAGAGTCACTTTATTATTAAAAAGGGGCTCCTTCCTACAGTAGGCACCGCCAGGGATCCGCCGGTGCATGTCTCTGACTCCCTCCATGCAGGCATACGTCAAACTATGGGAACAACGCATGCAGGAGATGGAGCAACGGCTGCCGCCCTCTCGGCGTCTAGCACGGAATTGCTGTCCACCTTAGACGGTCGGTTGCAGGCCGTGGAGCAGCAGGCTGCCGCTACTTCCAAATCCGCTGCTGCTTCGGTATGTCCACAGGTTCCCGTGGCAATTCACCGACCGCCTAAGTTACCTCTGCCCGTACGATTCAGTGGGGAACAGCAGGAGTGTCGGGGATTCTTAAGCAGTGCCTGACCACTTCATTGAACCCGGACAGTTTTTTGGATGACCACACCAAAGTGGATCATAATGTCCCTCTAGGGAGGCACTGCTTGGGCTACCCCTCTAGGGAGAGAGTGATCCTTGTGTGGTTTCTCTACCTCTCTTTTTCCTGCTTAGAAAGTGTCCAGGGACCTGATCCTCTGGTTACCGCCAGCTCCTGTCTTCTGGAGCTACGCCAGGGAACAGACTCGGTTTCACAATATGCCATCCGTTTCCGAACCCTGGCGTCCGAGTTGGCATGGCAAGATGCACCCTTGCTAGCGATTTTCTCTGCCAGCTTAAGTCCGTCCATCAAGGACAAGCTGGCAGGTAGAGAGAGACCAGGTACTCTTCGTGGTCTCATTGATCTGGCCATAAGAATTGATCGCCGTCTGTCCGAACGCCGTCTCGAGCAAGCTACTGAGCAGAGACGGGGTCGGCTGGCTCCGGTGTTTTCCAGGCCTGTGGTTCCTCCTGAAGAACCTATGGAGATAGACAGACTCGGTTCCCGCAGGTCTGGGGTGGTTTGCTATTTTTGTAGGAAACCAGGCCACATTGCTCCCCATTGTCCTCAGAAGTCGGGAAACGGGCGCACCTAGGGTCAGTGGGAGGTATTCCCCTAGGTGAGATCGTACAAACCTCCACAAAATGCACATTTCCCGTCTTGATCAGGGTAAATGGTAAGATCACGCCAACCAGAGCCTTTATTGATTCCGGTGCTTCTGGTAATTTTATTTCACGTAAGTGGACCCAGAAGCTCGGAATTCCTATCAAACCTCTGGCCACCAGTATGAACATCACTGTGGTGGACGGCTCCGAATTAGGCAGGTGCATCACACACCGCACAGTTCCTGTCGAGATCCAGATAGGAGCCTTACATAAGGAGATCATTTCACTCCTAGTATTACCTCAGTCTGTGGACCCAATTCTCTTGGGCCTTCCATGGCTGAGACTACACGCTCCCACACTGGATTGGACCACCGGTGAGGTCAAGCAGTGGGGTCCTTACTGTCAGGACAAGTGCATGACGAGGGTGATCTCTGTAGAGACACCGCCCCTCCCAGCTGAGCTTCAGGTTTACCTGCGCGATACGCGGCTTTTGCTGACGTCTTAGGTAAGAAGGGGGCAACACTCTACCCTACATCGTCCCTACGACTGTGCCATCGATTTGGTACGGGGTCTACTCCGCCCCGGTAGAGTGTACCCTTGTCTATACCGGAGAC
>ONZH01024295.1:0-10746 GCA_900303285.1 Rhinella marina
TGCGAACGAGCAGGAAGAGCTGAGTTTTTAATATTCGAGGTCACATGGTTTTTCCAGCCAATCCATGTAGACGCCGTTTTCGCGCTGCCAGCGTGCTCCGCGGGCCTGTCATACCCCCCCTGCATGTTGATTGGTGGAAAAAGAGCGCCAGGGAAGGTGGGAGGGGAAATGAATTCTAAGTGCGCCATCGCCGTTATACTCGATTGAAATCGAGTATGCCGAATAGCGTAGTATTCGATCGAATACCGGCTCGATCGAACACTACTCGCTCATCTCTAACTAAGATGTATGGGGGCCTATAAAGAAAAAAAAACTTAAATTATTTAAAAAATGGAGGATGCTTTCTTTACCTTTGTAATTAGGCCAAGGACAATGAGTATTTCTAGGAAAGAAATGACTTTAGAAAAAAGTGATAGATGCACATCTGGACAATGCCAGGTATATACACTAGTATTAGAGATGAGCGAATCTCTTCGTCGATTCGTTGATTCGTATCGAATCTTGGAAATTTTCAGATGCGAAGTGAATCCGAATATTAGGTGATTCGCTTCGGCTTTGTACGCATTCGCTACGTAGTTACCCTATAAATTATACGCTATTGCGTACTAATTCAATTCATTAGCGAACCTTTACTGTTTTTAACTCATTTATTGTGCGCAGAAGCCCGGGAAGAAAGCGGACACCTGACGTAGTGGGCAGGGCTTGCTCTGATTGGCTCAGGCTCGGTAAGCCAGTGACGCATCACTTCTGCTGCGACTGCTGAGACGAGCAGAAGCACTGTGTGTGAAGTTCTGAGACTCTGAGACCTGTTTTGTGAAAATTGGGGTGTAATTGCTCTGGGAATCCATATTACACATATCAGGGATACTGCAGGGCAAGTGCAGGGCCAGTTCAGGGCTAGTAATTAATCAGGCAGGGAGAGAGAGACAGGGAGAGATAGGGAGAGACAGGGAGATACAGGGACAAAGACCAGCTGCAGGGCCACAGAGTGAATAGAAAAATGTCTGGAATGGATAAGCAAAAGGGGTCCAGTTCCAGCCAGACCTTGAGGTCTAAAAAAAAGGAGAAGGTGGCACAGGGCAGAAGTGCCAAAGGACCTGTAGCCGGAGCATCTACTAGTAGTATTTGCAATACTTGGCCGCTTTTCCACCAGGCTAACCCACCAAGGCGCAAAAGTGTAGTGGAGGAGAAAGTGGATGAGGTAGTGGAAAGGATGGCACGCTCATTTCAGTTTCAGCCAGATGATCTGCTGTCATCTGCTGATACAGTATCCATATGAAGCCAGGGGTCAGACTCAGAGCGTTCCTCCTGCTCCACCATTCCTCTCCAGCAAAGCCCGTCATTTTCGTACGCAATTTGTACGCTTATGCATACATGTTCAAAGAGGTTGCGTACCTTTTTACCTGAACGTTCGTTATTAGTGAGCGAATGTTTGCTAAAAGCCATATAATTACGTATATTTTGTACGCAAATTCAACGAATCTATTCGTCGAATATACGAATCTTAGAAAAAGTTTGGCGAATAAAATTTTGCATGATTCGCTCATCTCTAACTAGTATCATATGAAATTCAATTCAACAGTATAATGGCGCATTCAGATGGCTGTATGCTGTCCGCAAAAATGCAGTTCAGCAGGTCCACAAAAAAACAGATTGCATTCTCCATTTTTGCGGACCCATAGACTTCAATGGGGCCACGTCCTGATTTTAACTGATAAGTATAGGACATGTTTTATTTGTTTTGCTGACCCATGCAATGGAAGAAAAGGGTCCCATGGAATGGAAGAAAAGTGAATGGGTCTGCTTGTAATCCGCAAAAAAAAGGATCCGCATTTTTGTGGACAGCATCTGAATGAGCTCTAAAACAGTATAAGCGCAAACAGTGGCACAAATCACAATTCGTGTTTACCCCTCAAGTGCACTAAAGTAAGTGAGTTGATGGCTTTTCATAGTTCCAATAAGGGCAAATGTCCACAAACATCCAGACACTGAAGTACACTTGATCCAGGGCACTACACTAGCCTTTCTTTTTCATATACGTAATTCCCTATTGACTAATGGCAGCCATGACAGTTACCAAAGAAAGTCAGCTTTTTTATACAGTAATACATCACTACAAGGCAGGTCAGTTTTTGGGAGTATAGGAAAGGTGCGTGACTACGCCATGATAACTATAATGGCAGCCATTAACCAAAGACGGAAGAAATACATGTCAGAGAAATGGCTGAATAGAATTTTTAACAGCTTAAGAGGACAATTTAAGGGGTTATATTTACTTGGGAGTACTTTGGATATTTTTGATAGAATACTCTAAAAATATGTACTTTTTGTGTCATTACACTGCTTAATCAGCTTTCATCTATTATTCAGTTTACACCTGATTTTAGAGGGAGTTGCATATTAAAACTTTCATCTAAATTTGTTTATTTTCCACACCAAAAACAGGAGAGAAAAGTAGAGCGGTCAAGCTATAAAATGTGCTTTTACAAGTTTTACAACCTATAATGTGTCTTACCAATTTTCAAAAGAAGATGGACATTTAACCTCATTATTATATTGGTGGTGAATGTTTCTAATTGTAATCTGAGTCCTGCATACACCCAATATTTTTATGGGACATAAATGCTTGGTTGAAGTACTGCAAGATTCCTACTAACATTATACTTGTCAAAATGCATTTGTTATACTCTGTAACAATGCAAACTTGTAATTGATGTGAGAGTAAGAAAAGCCCCTAGAATTTTAATCCTAGCTTTCCTTATGCCAACTTGATAGCAGCAGTCAAATTAATCTAAAAAGCATTAATCTGAATTACTGTTTGTGAAAAAGTATACTGTATTTTGTGGCCATGTCTCTATGCGGTTGTAATGACTTTAATTACAGGCAGCTGAAAAAAAGATATTGATGCCAGAAACAGTTATAACATACTCCATATATTTCTATTTTAATATCTTCCTGGAAGTCTGCAGATCATTGCTCGGAATAGTGCCATGGATTAAGCTGTACTTGATATTAGTGTTGAGCAACGCAAAGCATTTGAAGTGGAATTCGGTCCGAAGTTTAGGAAAACTTCGATTTGCAATTAATTTTCACGCGCTTCAGGTTTTCCTAAAATGGTGGCTGTACGTGTTACAAAGCGAAACTAAGTGTAGAGTGTAGAGGAGACAAGCCTGAGAACGCAGAATCACCCATAATGTCATGCAGCCAGCAAATTCACAGATAGCCATCCCCTGTGATGTCACAGCCCTATAAAACCCTCATCCCGTGTGGTCTCCGCCATTGTCCTGTAAGCTGACCATAGGAAGACACGTGGCAAGTATTCATGCGCTAGGGATAGTTTTGCTGCAAATGATTAAAACAAGGTATATTGGAGAGGCGGAGTGTAGGGAGAGCGCAGGTAGAGTGCAGGGAGACTTATTCTCCATCAGTTTTATTGATTTATTCCTACATTTACTTATTCCTACATCAGCCATAAACTAAGATATGTAATTCAATACAAATAAGATGGATGCCTTTATTATTCCAGTGCCAGCCTGCTAACAAATACCATCTGGTCTGCACCCCTTAGGGGATCCAGGTCTTAATGACCATCCTCATCTTTTGCTGGCTTTACTTCTTCCAAATCAACCTTTAAAGTCTCCAAAAACAGTCAGCAAGATGCAAAGAGAGGAGGAGCTGGATGTTCCTGATGACATATTCTCATCGATATTAGATGATATGGAAAAGGAGGAAAAGCAGATGGCAAAAAAGGGCTCCCACCCGTAGAATAGAAGAGTGTTAGGGTTGTAGAAGTGGGTACAGCCCCTGTTTAAAGATGCATTAAAGGTGTTGCACAGCCATTAACAATGAAGGGGGACTATACAGTGCGGTCTTCATGATTAAATGAAAGACAGCTCCGGGCTAATTGGTTGCGCGGTTCTTCACTGCAGCATGGCCGCAAACCACCCGCAGCATAGCAACTCCGCGTGGCCGTACCCTATGAATAATGAATTTCCATGAATTTCTCATGGAACTTTGGCAAAACTGCCAAATCAAATTTTTCAAAGCTTTGCTCATCTCTACTTCTCTCTATCTCTATAACTGTCAGTCAGAAAATCCTTCCCAAACTCCATCATAGACATCCTCAACCAAACTGACATTTTATGTCCATGTTGAGGGACAGAAGACTGCTAGATACATCTGATGACACATTTTGTGTGCAATAGTATACAAAAAAACTGAAGTCCAACCCATCTGATCCCTACTTTTCCCACTGTCAAACATTAAACGATGGTCTGTGAGTCACCATAGACAAGAGGTGATTTGGGACAAATCAGTATAGAAAATTCTAATGCCTGTGGTCATGTTTAGCCTTATGCCTCACAAATGTATATATTCAGTCTCACACAGACAAAGCATTCTGTTTCATTGATTATAATTAACTATGACCAAAAGATTTAGGACCTTATCTCAGTACCAGAAAATACACAACAGACACTAAAAAGGATAGCTTTTATATTAAGATAGTTAAGTCCTTCACCTTCACTTAAGCTTCCTTCCTGACAACTGGTTAATCCTTGCAGCATCTAAATGCGCCTTTACACACATCCATATTGAAATCAATGGGCCGTCCATGTAACACAAGAAAGGGCTCCAGAGCAAAAACATTTTGGCCTGGCGTGTATTCAGTTGCTGTGTAGTTAAAGCAGCATGCATTTTTTGCTCAATGCAGTTGAATAAATGTTCCACCTAGAAAAGCTGCAACAGGATCAAAAACCACTGCAAAAACTACATTCCATTTTTCCAAAGAAAGTCATATGCGGGTTGTAACCGCACCATCTGAATAAACCCTGCGGTTACAGACACCACTGCAATCTAGAGGAAAGGTGTAACTGAGCTGCAGTAGTGGCTGTAAACCCCTTGAAACAAGCAGTGCATAATGCCTTGGAAAAATTAATCCAGCCAGCAAAGGCAACATTATGGACAATCTCAATACATTAGTGAGCCCCTTTAATAAAGCATTTTAAAATTGCTTTCTAAACCAAACAACTTCTTCATCCATGGTTATTGTCAGTTGTGATGGATCAGTCATTGCCTATCTATTGGGAAGCAATAATTTATTGACAGCTAAATTTTTGGATCCACTTTGTGTAAATTGTTGTGCGGAAATGCCCTAAACGTGTCTCCCTGGGTAGGATGAAGACATTATATACATTGAAGCACAGGAAGTGTGGGGGAGGTGGTAGTTCAGAACTTCTCCCTTTCAGCAACAAAAAAAAAGCTTACTAGACTCTTTGTGTACAGTATTAGCATCTGTTCCTTTACAAAACCCATCAGGGCTGTTTAACAAGCTGTAAAATTTCATGTGCATGCACCGCTATAACCTATGTCTCATTACTACAGTTAGATTATTTCTTTTTCAACTAATACTAGAATTTAAAAAAGCAAAGCTAATTGCAGAGTCATGCATTAATAATGAAAAATCTCACAGTGTAACAACATTTACCAAGAAAAAACAAGAAAAAGCTTAGGTATTCCAAATTATATTAAAATCTAGGTGCCAGTTCTAGCACATTTAATGTGTAGAGCGAGGCTGGCAAGGCAAGCGCAAAGACAATTGTCCCATACAGTCCTGTGTCTACAAATAAGTGTCAACACAAAGGTGTGGTCTCAAATAACCAGAGCTCTGCTTGGTGAACAAATAAGTCCATTTATGTCATGTATTAACAGAAATCAATCTTTTATGAACTGTAAATTCCATCTCCAATGGTCAAGTGATGCCAAAGGACCATGGACATTTAATTCCTTAATCTGAATCCGAATATGCACCAGAAATACACCTAATTTAGGTGTATTTCTGTTTGATAAATGACCCCCACAGTTTTCACCCTGCAGTGAGCTTTCATAGAAAGAGACTTCATTATTACATTGATCCTATCTTTCATCAATGCCACCATTCATTATTGATAGCTGCATATTTAGGCCTCTTTCACCTGTCCATATCTGTGATGACATTCGTGACTAGATGATAAGTGGTTCAACCTTGAAGATGTCTGTGAAGAATCCAGGTTTGCTCCATGAGTGTCTTTTTTGCCCTCTGTATCATCCTTATTCCACATACACTGTAGGCTGAAAATCAATTTCCAGAACATCTCCTAACAATGGTGCTTGAAAACCATGGACCCAACACAGATGGCATTTGTGTTGTGTTCATGGTTTTCATGGACCCCCTAGACTATAATGTGCATAAGTGATCTGTAATCATGGACTAAAATGGGGCATGCTTCCATGATGTAATCATGGAGCCACTGTCTGTGGAAAACCAGTAATGCGGGAATATACACATTAAACTTAATGGATACTTGTGCTGTCCATGTAGCCCACAGAAAGCACACTTCCGTGATTCACTGACATGTGATAGAGGCCTCAGTTCTCATCATATCTTGTATTTCATATACATAAGCAGCTAATTGCCCATTGTTTTTCAGAATGGCATAATCAACTTTGGCAATTGGCACAATTTTCCTGCTGCCTACTTATCAATTTGTTAAGCTAACTGTATTATTAGATCTTAATAAAAATTTCTTATGATTTTTATTTTACAGGTTAAAGGAGTTTTCTGAGATCACCAAAAATTTGGAAAATGGCATAAAATAATAACTAACCTGATAAATCTCCAGTGTCAGTGACTGGCTGAATTAGTCACATGAGTAGCAGAGCCAATTATCACTGCAGCACAGTAAAAAATAGCCAGTGGAGAGCAGTGGCGGTACTGGAACGGCGGGTAAGAAGTGGTTCTATTATTATTATTGCATGTCATTCTTCCAACAATCACACCATCATCATCTTAGGTACATATGAGTGAAGTTTTCAAAAATTCGATCCGGAAGGTTTGCTGAATTTTTTCAAGAAATTCGCTTCATAACGAATTAAATAATCACAAAGAACGTTAATTCAGCTATATCCCGGCTTGCTGGTAGAGTGAATCTCAGTGTACATCACTGTGCATTACAGCAACATGCATGACTAGTCCTTTCTGGTAGTGAAACAGTTACTGTGACAGGCACGTGGACACCCCAATAACAGTAGAATTAAACAGCTTATTCACCCAAATTTGAGAATCAAGAATATTAGAATTGCTTATAAACAAGGTGGATGTCCCAATAACAGTAGAACTAGACAACTTATTCACTCCAATTTGAGAATCGAAGGCATAATAGAATTGCTTATCTATTAAACAAGGAGGACACTTTTCAGTTAGATAGCTCTGTGCTCTACAAGGGGATTGATGCAAATTGTGCTGTCTCCTATTGATTCCTTCAGCTTCATATTACAGTCCCTGCACTGTCCCTGCAGTCTCCCTATACAATATTACACAATTAAAAGCTTTTATCAATTCGGGGGTGCCAGTCTGTGGGGAATACCCTTCATATTTGGTGGACTTGTCCAATCGTACGTCAGTTCTGGACTAACATCAAAAGAGGACTATATGAGGTTTTCAGGAAAGATCTACCCCTTTCAGCTCCTATATACTTACTTGGACTTAAGCCGCCAACCTTTACCTATACGGAGTATAAATTGCTTCAGTTCATCCTGATGTCAGCCAGGATTCACATAGCAGCCAAATGGCATACTCCATCCCTTCGGATGTCATTAGTTATCCACAGAGTCAATACTATTGCACTGTATGAAAAGCTAAACGCTACGCTAAATGATACAAGAGAACGCTATGCGCAAATATGGAATCCCTGGCTGAACTGCTCTAACTCCCCCAATTTACAATACTATTTATCTCTATAGCCAGATAACCTGATTTTTGGGAGACTACTTCACTTATTTCTATTTTCCACACCCCCACCCCTCCTCTTCTTCATTTCTTTCTTCCCCTCCCATCTTTTACCCTTGACCGGGGGAGTTCACCAGACTGTTTCTCACAACTGTACTGTAAAATGAGTCAGACAACTCTTGCTTAATGAACATTTTTATTGGTTTACGATTGTTTCATTAATACATTTCGTTACTTAATTCGTTGTTCATCGTATGCGATTGTACCAGTTGGAGAAATGTATTTACATCGTTTATATGCCTTACCATTGTGATTGAGATTTCTCCTGTTTTGCAATTAACACAATAAATATATTTTGGAATTAAAAGCTTTTATCAACACTGTCCCTAGTGCTTGTCACGTTTCACCCCATGTTCAGCTCACAGTGAAATGGCTGAGACCACATGGGATAGGGCTTTTAAAGAGCTGTGACATCACAAGGGCTGGCTAGTTGCTGACTGTCTGTCTGCACAACATTGTGGGTGATATCACGTTCCCAGGCTTCTTATTTTCACTTTGTAAGATATGTAGCCACTATTTTAGGAAAAGACGATTTTTATCATGAAGCACGAGGAAATTCGGATTCGTTGAGATTCAAATGTTTCCTAAACTTCAGATCAAATTCCACTTCAGATGCTTCAATTTGCTCAACACTAATCATAGGCCCAATTATTGCAGTTCTTAGAAAAACATGTTTAACATTTTGGTGAGTTATGATATACTACAAACTCTTAAATACCTTTATAATAACTAATTAAATTGTTCATATTTAATGAAAATTGGTCATGTCAATACTTTATAATATAGAAATGGTCTGGCATATTTCTACAATGTGGTTGCACAAATACTAATAGTGTCTAGGTGTAAACTACAACTACAGCTAAGTACTAGCACAATAATAGTGCTCATAATAATACCAAGATTGTTAAGGGGCCATGCATCTGTATCGTTGTCAGCAGTGGCATATCCAATAACAGTTTTGCCAGGTTCGTACATACTTAGCATACATCGCATCCTCAATTTAGATATCATTCTCTATACTGGTTTCAATGTGTGCCAACTATTTTGTTCTGGAAGGCAGCTGTAGGCACTACCTAGAAGTGGATGGATATGTTTATCTATGGTTTACAATTGAGCATCAGGCTGTGCAGAAAACACAGAATAAAGTAAAATGATAATTTACAATGCATTCAGAAAATGACCCGTTTGACCCTTTCTCTTTTTTTCACTTTTTGTTGTACTGCAGCCTTGTACTAAAATAAAAAAGTCCATATTTTCCCCCATCATTCTGCACTCCAAACCCCATAATGACAAAGCGCAAACAGAATATTCAAAATCTTTGAAAAGGGAAAACTAAAATCTTACATTAACATAGGTATTCAGACCCTTTACTCAGTACTTAGTTGAGGCACCTTTGGCAGCAATTACAGCCCCCAGCCTTCTTGAGTATGATGCCACAAGGTTTGCACACTTGGATTTGCGGATTTTCTGCCATTCTTCTCTATTTTCTACATATTTTTAAAGTTCTGTCATTGGATAGCCATTTTTAGTTCTGTTCAGAGATGCTTAATTGGGTTCAAGTCAGGGCTATGGTTGGACCACTAAAGGGCATTCAGAGTTATCTCTAAGCCACTTGTGCACTGTGTTGCCTTGGCTGTGTGCATAGGGTCATTGTCTTGTCGTAAACCTTCCGCCCAGTCTGAGGTCCGGAGCACACTGGGTCAGGTTTTCATTAAGAATATATCTGTGTGATGGTTAATCTTCTGGAAGATTTTCTGATCTGCACACAGGATCTCTGGAATTCAGTCAGAGTGACCATTGGGTTATTGGTGACTTCACTTACCAAGGCCCTTTCCCCCTGATTACTGAGTTTGGTGGGGTGATCAACCAACTATTTTGTTCTGGAAGGAAGCTGTAGTGTCACGAACGTGGCTGCATCGGGTTGCAGGTGTTTGGTTAGACTTTCAAAAGTGACATAATTTGACTTTTGAAAGTCTAACCAAACACCTGCAACCCGATGCAGCCACGTTCGTGACACTACAGCTTCCTTCCAGAACAAAATAGTTGGTTGATCACCCCACCAAACTCAGTAATCAGGGGAAAGGGCCTTGGTAAGTGAAGTCACCAATAACCCAATGGTCACTCTGACTGAATTCCAGAGATCCTGTGTGCAGATCAGAAAATCTTCCAGAAGATTAACCATCACACAGATATATTCTTAATGAAAACCTGACCCAGTGTGCTCCGGACCTCAGACTGGGCGGAAGGTTTACGACAAGACAATGACCCTATGCACACAGCCAAGGCAACACAGTGCACAAGTGGCTTAGAGATAACTCTGAATGCCCTTTAGTGGTCCAACCATAGCCCTGACTTGAACCCAATTAAGCATCTCTGAACAGAACTAAAAAATGGCTATCCAATGACAGAACTTTAAAAATATGTAGAAAATAGAGAAGAATGGCAGAAAATCCGCAAATCCAAGTGTGCAAACCTTGTGGCATCATACTCAAGAAGGCTGGGGCTGTAATTGCTGCCAAAGGTGCCTCAACTAAGTACTGAGTAAAGGGTCTGAATACCTATGTTAATGTAAGATTTTAGTTTTCCCTTTTCAAAGATTTTGAATATTCTGTTTGCGCTTTGTCATTATGGGGTTTGGAGTGCAGAATGATGGGGGAAAATATGGACTTTTTTATTTTAGTACAAGGCTGCAGTACAACAAAAAGTGAAAAAAAGAGAAAGGGTCAAACGGGTCATTTTCTGAATGCATTGTAAATTATCATTTTACTTTATTCTGTGTTTTCTGCACAGCCTGATGCTCAATTGTAAACCATAGATAAACATATCCATCCACTTCTAGGTAGTGCCTACAGCTGCCTTCCAGAACAAAATAGTTGGCACACATTGAAACCAGTATAGAGAATGATATCTAAATTGAGGAT